>JAPXFY010000023.1:2638341-2658341 GCA_030674185.1 Monoplex corrugatus
TTTTGTACTTCTGTTTCAAGTAAAAACAAACAACAACAACGACAACAACAACAGCAGGAGCAGCAACACAGCAACAGCAAGCAGCAGCAGCAACAACAACAACAACAACACAGGGCTTAAAACAAGGAGGAGAAAAACCCACTGAAACTAGGGGGGTCCAGTGGCCATAACTTGCGCGCCGTTGCTATGAACGCTTGCAAGCCGATCACGGATGCCTTGCTCCTTTCGTTTTTGTTGTTTTTTTTTTTTTTTTTTTGACAAACCGTAATCGCGGAATTCCGCCCAGACCGGAACATTTAAGTCCTGACAACATCATCATCATCATCATCGACACACAACAACAACAACACAAAACACAACAACAACAAAACTCCGATGCGTTTATTTGCAACCATAAAATCTTTGGCGACCCATTTTCAGTCTCAGCAGTCTGACTGTCCAGATACATCACCATGTGTCTTTAACGTACCAAACTAGGGAGCTGTCTGACACTCTGCGCTTTCGCACACAATTCCCGACACATTCCCCTTGACGCAGACCGGATCATCGTTGTTGATGCACTGTGGGCCATGGAAGCAGCCCTTCCCAATACAAGCTGCAGTTTTTGGAAGAAGATCTGATAAAGATTTGACACTGATAGCTCAGAAATTAATGGCAACATGGTTTCACTTTTTGTGTTAGTGTCGCCCTAGAATTCGATCGTGCCCAGCCAAACGTAACTATTTAACAACTTCATCGGTTTCCTGACATACTTTTCAAATACACGCCAAATGCTCCCTCCCTCCCCCCCCCCCGCTCTCTCTCTCTCTCTCTCTGTCACTGTGTATGTGTGTGTGTGTTGTGTGGTGTGTGTGTCCTCTCTCTCTCTTTCTCTCTGTTACTGTCTGTCTGTCTGTCTCTGTCTCTCTCTGTGCATCTCTCTCTCTCACACACACACTCTCTCTTGTCTCTCTGTGTCTCTCTGTGTCTGTTTCACTCTCTCTCTCTCTCCGTCTCTCTCTCTCGCTCGCTCGCGCGCGCGCAAACACACACGCACGCTCGCGCGCACACACACATACAACACACACACACACACACACACGCGCCGCACACATACACACTGACACACACAGCACACACACACACACACACAACACACACACACACAACACACACAAAGAACACACAACAGACACTATCGCATACACCACAGTAATTATGTGACACATGAGTACGTTTCTCAAAGGTTTCGGTAGTTTCGTTTAACAAGGATTCGCGCAGTAGAAACCTCGCAGTACGACCACCCCCAATACACCACTAGCACACAATGTTTGCATAGCACTGCCTTTTTATTGCACTATCCACTGGGAACTCTCTCTCTCTGTCTCTCTCTCTGTCTGTCTATCTCTGTCTCTCTTCTGTCTGTCTATCTCTCTCTCTCTCTCTGCCTCTGTCTCTCTTTCTCTCTCTATGTCTTTGTCTCTGTCCTCTCTCTTTCTCTTTGTCTCTCTCTCTCTTTCTCTCTCTATGTTCTGTCTCTGTCCCTCTCTCTCTCTCTTTCTTCTCTATTTCTCTCTCTCTTGTCTCTGTCCCTGTCTATCTATCTCTCTGTCTCTGTCCCTGTCTCTCTCTCTCTCTCTCTTTCTCTCTGTCTCTGTCCCTCTCTCTCTTTCTCTCTCTCTTTCTCTCTCTCTTGTCTCTGTCCCCTCTCTCTCTCTTTCCCCTTTCTTCTCTCTCTTCTCTTCCTTCTCTCTCTTCTCTGTCTGCCTCTCTGTGTGTGATATCCTCTTTCCCCCTGTTTCAAAGCTAGGTGATTCAAGATAAATAATTATATTTAGTACAGACCTTTTGAACAAAGCGGTGTTTGATGAAATAAACACATTACTGACTGAAAACTGAACGTGACCTCAGAATATAATAATCTTCCAAAAAGTTAAACTGTATAATATGTGTTTAGACGAAAAATGTTTTCTTTGTTATTTAGAAAACAATGTTCCATCAAAATCCTTTTTACGTTTTTGCTATCTGCATCCATATCACGTGACTATCCCCTAAAAATAAAGCTGTTACATGTTCAATTACTGTAAATATCATCCTTCATTTTCTGCTTTGCCTTTGGTTCCATCTCTTTCTTTTTATGTCTCTGTCTTTGAAACCTCCCGCCCCTTTCTCTCTCCCCCTTCCATACTCTACCTGAACATGTCCTCTACCCCCCCCAACCTCTCCCCCCCCTTCCATACTCTACCTGACCATGTCTTCTACCCCTCAACCTCTCCCCTTCCATACTCTACCTGACCATGTCCTCTATCCCCCCAACCTCTCCCCCTTCTATACTCTACCTGACCATGTCCTCTACCCCCCAACCTCTCCCCCCTTCCATACTTTACCTGACCATGTCCTCTACCTCCCAACCTCTCCCCCCTTTCCATACTCTACCTGACCATGTCCTCTACCCCCCAACCTCTCTCCCCTCTTCCATACTCTACCTGACCTGTCCTCTACCCCCCAACCTCTCCCCCTTCCATACTCTACTTGACCATGTCCTCTACCCCCCAACCTCTCCCCCCCTTCCATACTCTACTTGACCATGTCCTCTACCCCCCAACCTCTCCCCCCTTCCATACTCTACCTGACCATGTCCTCTACCCCCCAACCTCTCCCCCCTTTCCATACTCTACTTGACCATGTCCTCTACCCCCCAACCTCTCCCCCCTTTCCATACTCTACCTGACCATGTCCTCTACCCCCCAACCTCTCCCCCCCTTCCATACTCTACTTGACCATGTCCTCTACCCCCCAACCTCTCCCCCCCTTCCATACTCTACCTGACCATGTCCTCTACCCCCCAACCTCTCCCCCCTTTCCATACTCTACCTGACCATGTCCTCTACCCCCCAACCTCTCCCCCCCTTTCCATACTCTACCTGACCATGTCCTCTACCCCCCAACCTCTCTCCCCCTTCATACTCTACCTGACCATGTCCTCTACCCCCCAACCTCTCTCCCCTTCTATACTCTACCTGACCATGTCCTCTACCCCCAACCTCTCCCCCTTTCCATACTCTACCTGACCATGTCCTCTACCCCCCAACCTCTCTCCCCTTCTATACTCTACCTGACCATGTCCTCTACCCCCCAACCTCTCTCCCCTTCTATACTCTACCTGACCATGTCCTCTACCCCCCAACCTCTCCTCCCTTCCATACTCTACCTGACCATGTCCTCTACCCCCCAACCTCTCCCCTTCTATACTCTACCTGACCATGTCCTCTACCCCCCAACCTCTCTCCCCTTCTATACTCTACCTGACCATGTCCTCTACCCCCCAACCTCTCCCCCTTCTATACTCTACCTGACCATGTCCTCTACCCCCCAACCTCTCCCCCCTTACATACTCTACCTGACCATGTCCTCTACCCCCCAACCTCTCCCCCCTTCCATACTCTACCTGACCATGTCCTCTACCCCCCAACCTCTCCCCCCCCCTATTCCATATCGACCTGACCATGTCCTCTACCCCACCAACCTCTTCACCCCCCTTCCATACCCTACCTGACCATGTCCTCTACCCCCCAACCTCTCCCCCCCTTCCATACCCTACCTGACCATGTCCTCTACCCCCAACCTCTCCCCCCTTCCAATCTACCTGACCATGTCCTCTACCCCCCAACCTCTCCCCCTTCCATACTCTACCTGACCATGTCCTCTACCCCCCAACCTCTCCCCCCTTCCATACTCTACCTGACCATGTCCTCTACCCCCCAACCTCTCCCCCCTTCCATACTCTACCTGACCATGTCATCTACCCCCCAACCTCTCCCCCCCTTCCATACTCTACCTGACCATGTCCTCTGCCCCTCAACCTCTCCCCCCTTCCATACCCTACCTGACCATGTCCTCTACCCCCCAACCTCTCCCTCCTTCCATACTCTACCTGACCATGTCCTCTACCCCCCAACCTCTCCCCCCCTTCCATACTCTACCTGACCATGTCCTCTATCCCCCAACCTCTCCCCCTTCCATGTCTACAAATCCAACAGGCAGAGGACAGAGAGCTATTCTGGTAAAGCAGAAAGTCTTCCGATGTATTGTACTGATTCAATCTGAAATCTGTTCACATGCCACTAAGACCTGTAGTGCAAAGTCCATCATGTAATCTGAATGTACACAAATAGTGTGTGTGTGTGTGTGCGTGTGTGTGTGTGTGTGTGGTGTGTGTGTGTGTGTGCGTGCGTGCGTGCGTGCGTGCGTGCGTGTTGGTGCGTGCGTGCGTGCGTGTGTGTGTGCGTGCGTGCGTGCGTGCGTGCGTGCGTGTAGTGTGTGTGTGTGCGTGCGTGCGTGCGTGCGTGCGTGCGTGCGTGTGTGTGTGCGTGTGTGTGTGTGTGTGTGTGTGTGTGTATGTGTATGCGTGCGATGTCAGTTCAATAGCCACTTCGAAATATTCTGGAGTAAACTGGTGTCAGTTCTGGCTACTGACCAATTTATCTACAGCTGTGGGAAAGAGAGAATTCCCATTTCGTGTAAAGTGAGCGGTGTTTTAAAATGTTGTTCCTTTCGAAGGATATAGAAAAACTGCAACTTGGAATGTTAGAACAATGTAAGGGAAAATGAGAAAATGTCAAGATAGAAATGGAAAATCTGAACCAGAAAAAACAACAACACGAAAATAGAATCAGAACGCGTATTTAATACAACCAGAAAAGCCTCTTTTTTCCTCACACTGAACAAAGCAGCAGAGAAGTTTCAGTCTTTTTATTCTAATTTTTTTATTTGGTGTTTATTCTTTTGTGATCTTGGCCGAAAATTTGCGCCTGTCTTGTCTGGTTGTATTAAATACGCGTTCTGATTCTATTTTCGTGTTTTTTTCTGGTTCCTGTTTGCTTGAATGCGGGCAGTCACACTTGTTTTGAAAACCTGAACGTCAATATTTTAGGACTAGTAGAGATGAGATGGAAGGGAGTAGGAATGACAACATCAGGCAAGCATAAAATTGTGTATCCTGGTGGGGACACACATTAATGACGAATAGGCATCGTAATAGACAGTGACAAGTGAAAATGTATCAAAGGATACTGGATTATATCAGACCACACTTTATCAGTTAGACTGGAGGGCAAGCCATTTGATATCAACATCATTCAAGTATCTGCTCTAGCGTCCGCAAGTACTGAGGAAGGAATTGACAACTGTTATGAAGAATTGAAGACAGCCAAGGCTCAGTGTATATCACATGACATTACAATAATAATGGGAGATTTTAATACAAAGTGGGACAGGAAAAAATAACTGACATAGCTGGACCACGTCAGATGCAAGGGAAGAGAACTTTGTTGAGCGGGCACAATTTAATGAATTCATATAAGAAAATAAGTGTGTCAAAAATTCTATAAAGAATAATCATGATGAGGACAAGGAACAGAATTAAAACAGAAATTGGAGAAAAACTGTATTTCTTGACAAGAAAGGAAGTGTTAATGCTGCATACATCCTAAGACCTGTCACAAAAAATCAATTGAGTTAAATAAGGATTTGTATTTATTACAAAGGGTTTTGATCGGGTAAGACACGAAGAATTGATCAACCAACTGGAAAAGCTCATAATGGATGGAAGAGATCTAAGAATAATAAGGAATTTTTATTGGGAAGATATAGCAGCGACGAGAGTGGAAAATGACAAAAATCTCCTTCCAAAATATCAAAAGAGGGGTTAGGCAGGGATATGTTGTCACTAGATGTGTTTTCATTTTACAGCCAAACCCCCATGAGAAACCCAGAATGCCCTGGGATAAAGACTGGAGGAAAAATGATAAACAATCTTCGTTACGAAGATGACACAGTTCTAAATGCAGACAATGAGAAGGCCTACAACATCCTGTAAATATAATAGAAATAGGAAGCAAAAATAGAGGGCTGGAGCTAAATAGTAAGAACACTGAAGTCATGGTAATCAATAAAAAACAAGAAATATCCTAACGTAAAATAACAGCAAATGGCACAACCTTGAGAAAAATTGATAAGTTTAAATATCTGGGAACAGTTATCTCACCAGTCGGCAGAAGCACATTAGAAATATCCAGTAGAATTGGCCAACCTAAAACAGCATTCAAGACAATGAAAAACGTTCTTACCAACAGATGTAAATCACTTAACATCAGGAAGACTGTTCTTCACTGTTAAATAGAACCAATGCTGTGGTACGGATGTCAAGCGTGGACAAAATGAACAAGCAAAGTCAGAACAAGATTGAGGCAGCTGAAATGTGGTTTCTAAGAAGAATGCTAAGAGTTCCACGGACAGCAAAGATAAAAAAAACGAGACAATTTTGAAAGCAAGCATAAAAAGAACGCGAAGAAGAATGTTAAGAGTTCCATGGACAGCAAAGATAAAAAACGAGACAATTTTGAAAGCAAACATAAAAAGAACGCGAATGAAGAATACTAGAAAAAGACAAGCAACATTAGAGCACCTGATTACAACAGGAAAGCTGAAGGGGAAAGGGGCACCAGGCTGGACCCACGGTGAAAAATATTAGTATTGCAGAATAGATCAGGACAGAAAGGGTAGAAGATGTACTTGTAGCAACAAACAAAATACAGACTCGTATGGAGGGCCACGATCGCCAACGGCATGAAGCAAAGCACATGATGATGATGGTTCCTATGTTTACCATAGTACACGATTGTTCACTACTATCCTTTATTGAAATAGTCAGGAAATGTTTAGGAAACCTGAATCAACTGTAAAGTCTCTTATGGTGGGTTGGGGCGGTAGGTAACTAAGGCACCGTGTTGCTGCACCCCCTTGTCTTCATCACCATGCCGAACAGAAAGTAGCCGACTGGTAGTCTGCACTTTGAACAACTAGCTGAGGGTCTAACTGTATTACCCGACATTCTCCTCTGCATACAAGTGAACAACATATTCCTTTCACCAGAAATGGCTCCTGTCAAATTAACCTTTTGACTCCAACACCCCATCCGCCAACTGCAAAAACTAATCCTTTTGACTTCCTAACCCTATCCACCAGCTTCCTGCAGGAAGCTGGTGGGCAGGGTGAGGGAGTCAAAGGGTTAAGTTATTGCTTTGCTAGCATGGTTGCCAATGCAGGATGCTGGTGGACAGGGTGCGGGAGTCAAAGAGTTAAACACTTTACCCAGAAAGAGTCAGGCGGACAATATATTTTTCTGACTGTTGACAAGTGTTGACATAGTTATACATTAATTAAATGAATTAAGTTAGTATTTGGTAATAGTCAGGCTTGTTAGGATATTTAAAGGCAAAAATTTATATATATATATATATATATGTGTGTGTGTGTGTGTGTGTGTATGTGTGTGTGTGGTGTGTGTGGTGGTGTGTGTGTGTGTGTGTTGTGTGTGTGTGTGTGTGTGTTGTGTGTGTGTGTGTATGTGTGGTGTGTGTTGTGTGGTGTGTGTGGTGTGTGTGTGTGTGGTGTGTGTGTGTGTGTGTGTGTGTGTGTGTGTGTGTGTGTGTGTGTGTGTGTGTGTGTGTGGTGTGTGTGTGTGTGTGTGTTGTGTGTGGTGGTGGTGTGTGTGTGTTTGTGTGTGTGTGTGTGTGTGTGTGTGTGTGTGTGTGTGTGTGTGTTGTGTGTGTGTGTGTGTGTGTGTGGGGTGTGTGTGTGTGTGTTGTGGTGTTTCTTTTTTTTGTTTGAATATGTTTCAAAGAATCAAAATCCACTGTGTGGGGAAATTCTTGTACCTCCAACCTTATGCCCTGGACAGTGGAGTAGAGGCCGTGGTGTGACAACTAGTTTTCTGTCTGTACAGGTGTGTGTGTGTGTGTGTGTGTGTGTGTGTGTGTGTGTGTGTGTGTGTGTGTGTGTGTGTGTGTGTGTGTGTGTGTGTGTGAGGGGGAGGGGTGGTTAACAAGTGTCCTAACATGCAACTTTTAGATTTTGAAGGCAAAGATCCCGACCAGACAACAACGCCAATTCTATGTTCACGTGGGCATGAATCAATTTGGGGTTCACGTAGGCCAAGGCTGATTTTAAATGAGCATGACCCATTTCTGGCATTGAAGTGGCCATGGCCCATTTCAGAATTTAATGGGTCCATCCATTTTTTGGGCTGGGAGTTCATGGAGTGACCAGTGTTGGAGTTTAAATGGGCATGACCCATTTTGGAGTTTAAACGGGTTGACCCATGTGGCGGTTTGAATAAGCATGACCTATTTTAGGTTTTCATGAGCAGGACCCATTTTGGGATTTAATGAGCGATATATTTTGGGGTTTAATGGGGTTTAACGAATGGGTGTGGCCCATTTAGCGTTTAATGCACGTGACACATTTAAGGTTTACTCTCGGTGACCCATTTGGGGGTTTAAATAGATATAAACCATTTTGTGGTCAGTGTGATATATTTATTTATTGATTTTGTGGTCACTGTGATTTATTTATTTAATTCATATATACGTTCCTTTCTTGAAGGTAAGATACACACATACACAGTATGTAATTTACATGTAACTAAGATCATTCCAGTGGTAGGCTGATACAATACCAGTATAAAATACAGACTAGGTAAAACATAGTCTAGGTAGGGCCTCAGGATCTGGCCAGCTCACGGGTTTATGTGCAGGTTTAAGACTTGTGCCATGATCACCATACACGTGGCACCAGTTTTAGTGGCAGAGGGGTAGAGACAATGAACCAGACTCTGACACTGATCACATTTATTCAACAGATTTTTAAATCCATTCATTTTAGGCTTACACTGCATTCGCCAGAAATGTTAACAAATCGACCAGAGAATGTTAACAGATCGAACACCTGAGGGAGAGAGAGAGAGAGAGAGAGAGAGAGAGAGAGAGAGAGAGAGAGAGAGAGAGAGAGAGAGAGACAGAGAGACAGAGAGAGAAAGACAGACAGAGAGAGAGAGAGAGAGTGTGTGTGTGTGTGTGAATGTGTGTGTGGTATGTGTGTGTGTGCGCGCATGTGTGTGTGTGTGTGTGTGCGTGGGTGTGTGAATGTGCGTGTGTATGAATGTATGTGTGTGAATGTGTGTGTGTGTGTGCGTGCGTGTGTATGTGAGTGTGTGTGTGTATATATATGTGGTCTATCTATGTGTGTACATATGTGTAGATACTGTAGATACGTGTATATACATGCATGTATGTGTGCACGCCAGATCCACAAAAGGGAGACTACTTGTGTTGCATTGCTGCCTTAGTCTAAATCCGTATTTATTTATTTGTTTTATTTGTCTCGAAGCGACATTAAAAAAAATCAACGTATCCGGAATAAAGCGGCCATCAAGCGTAGCGTGCAAACAGGCCGTACATCACATGGAATCAGCCCCCACCTCACCCAACCACCACCCATCTCTCAGAAAGCCGAACCCCTGAAGTGACGAAATTAACCATTGGCTATTTCCTGCACGCGCTCCGCAGCATCATTCCATCTGACTGGTCGGTTCATTCCATGGCACAATCCTCTATTGTCACATGCCTCACACCAGGGGTCTGATGCCTCAATCTCTGCTGACAGTGGCTGCCTCTACCCCTCCATCCTTTCCTCCCTCCCTCCACCCCCCATTCCACCATCATCCCCCCCCAAAAAAGGTAGGAAATAAAATAACAATACGGTTCAGCTATATTAAGAAATGGCCTTTCCTTTACACCATCGCATTTTCCTGTTTTGCTTCGGTCGTGTGTTTTCTTTAATTAACCCTTTGACTCCCGCACCCTGTCCACCAGCATCCTGCAATGTCAACCATGCTAGCAAAGCAAAAACTTAACCCTTTGACTCCATCGCCCTATCCACCAGCTTCCTGCAGGAAGCTGGTGGATAGGGTGAGAGAGTCAAAGGGTTAACTTTTTTGCGATTGGCGGATAGGGTGCGGGAGTCAAAGGGTTAAACGGTTACAGTTCCCTAACAACCTAAACGTGATGTGATTCCAATTACGCAGACGTTCGTTTAAAAGCAGACGAAATTTCCCTGCAAAAAAAATCTGACAGTTTGAGTCATACAGAATCGAGGAAACACGTACACAAACAAACAACAAGAATTCCAATAAACACTCCATTCCCCAAAATATGATACAATAAAGAAACAGACGAATAAACCAGCCCTAATACCATAGCATAGCATAGCATAGCATAGCATAGCATACCATACTATACCATACCATACCATACCATAACACACCATACCGTACCATACCACGCCATTCCATACCACTCCATACCATACCATACCATACCATACATACCATACCATACCATACCATACCACCATACCATACCATACCATACCATCCATACCATACCATACCATACCATACCATACCATACCATACCCACCCCACCATACCATACCATAACACCCATCCATACCATACAGCCATCCATACCATACCATACCACCCACCATACCATACCATACCATACCATACCATACCATACCATACCATACCCCATACCATACCATACCATACATACATACACCATTACCATACCATACCCATACCATACCATACATCATACCACTACCATACCATACCATACCTACATACCATACCATACCACCATACCATACCATACCATACCATACCACGCCATACCATACCATACCATACCATACCATACCATCAACCATACCATTACATCCATACCATACCACCCATACATACCATACCTCATACACCATACCATCACCATAACCATACCATACCATACCATACCATACCATACCAACCATACCATACCTACCATACCAACCAACCCATACCATACCATACCATACCATACCATACCATACCACCATACACATACCATACCACATACTACCATACATACCATACCATACCATATACCATACCAATACCATACCATACCATACCATACCACCATACCATACCATCATACCATACCTACATACCAATATACCATACCATACCATACCAACCATACCATACCATACCATACATACCATACCATACCATAATACCATACCATACCATACCATACCATACCATACCATACCATAATACCATACCATACCATACCTACATACCATACCATACCATACCATACCATACCATACACCATACCATACCATACCATACCATAATACCATACCATACCATACATACCATACCATACCATACCATACCATACCATACCATACCATACTAACCATACCATACCATATACCATACCATACCATACCATACCATACCATACCATACCATACCATACCATACCATACCATACCATACCATACCATACCATATATACCATACCATACATCATGTGCTAGCTTCAAACAGCTAGACTTGTGTGTAGTTTTACAGTTACATGTTCACTTTTTTTGTGCTCAAAACTTTTGCCTGATAATAAGCTTTCTATGCAATTGTTGTGATGACTAAACGAAAGGAAAGTTTCGTGATGTGTATACTAACTGGGATTTGAGTCTCAATGTTTTCTTTCTTAATCTCTGTACTTAATTTTGTCTTCGCATCTAATACTAAATTCGCGCCATTGCTTATATTCTGAAGGGCTTCCAGCCCACTTTTCCTGCCCATGTAACTATCGTCAGCCCACTTTTCCAGTCCATGTAACTATCTGTCAGCCCACTTTTCCTGCCCATGTAACTATCTGTCCACGTCCTGATAATGCATGCAGCATGCATAGCTTACACTTCTGACAACTGACGTCTTTATTCACAGACATACGTCCTGTCCAACGTTTTTTTTTTTTCCTGATTAACATGTAGTTTAGCATAGACAATTAGCATAACAAACAGACAATTAGCATAACAAACAGACAATTAGCATAACAATTAGCATAACAAACAGACAATTAGCATAACAAACAGAACCAATTAGCATAACAAACAATTAGCATAACAGACAATTAGCATAACAACAGACAATTAGCATAACAAACAGACAATTAGCATAACAAACAAATAACCACACATTCCAGGATTTCTGCTTCCTCATTTTCCTGAGGATAAAAAGAAATACATGTTTCTAAGAATGTTCAGAAACACTCAAACACACACTAGGGCAGTGTTTAGTGATACTATGGCAAACATTTCGCGCAGTGTTCAATAACTATGATGTCACAAAGTGTCCAAAATTCGCCATTACAGTGCAAAGAAACAGTAGCACGGGATACACAATGCTGTTAAGTTTTACTGTGGTATTAGCGTATACCTACGTATATACATATATTTAGTACGAACTCATCCAAGAATGAACTTCCATTTGCAGACATTTCAGTCAAATTGAGGAATGGCCTGTTGCGGTCAGCACACCAACCACAACATGCTAACAAAAAGACGTCCTGCAGCCAGTCGTTAAGACTGAAATGACTTTAACTCCAGCCAAGAAAATTTCAAAACCCACTCTGCAGAGATGATGCTACACTTTCAGCCACGAGGATTTCTCTCAGACATCATTCAAAATACCACCACTGACAGAGTTAGTCAAAACCCTCCCTCGCCGCCAAGCACTGCACTACAAACGGAAAACCAGCACCACAGCGTTCCATTCATCATCACACATAACCACAACGATCCTTCATTTCAGCACTGGTTACTGCGATGCCTACCACATTCCTACCACATTCCTTCCACATTTACACACAAGCAAGAGACTGCCGGGGGGCCGGGTGGGGTAAGAGGGGGGGGGGCATTCCTGACCCACCTATCCTTGGGCGAAGAAACAGCTGCTCCATGAGGAACCTGTTAATGCCATCCGTTCTTCCTTTTCCCAGAACAGAAAGTGAACCAGTGTGTTTTGGGTGACACACGGATCATTGTGTAATACAGTATGACAACCACATCGTGCAAACCAAATCTTTCACTACTTCTGTCACCTGAAAGAAACGTTTACTATCAGAATCAACTTGTCCTGCGAAACTAACCAACATACCTCTTATCAGCATCACCATCGTCTGCACTGTCGTATGGTGTTGGCGATCATGGCCATCCTACAGTCTATCCTTGTCGCTGCAAGTACATCTCCACCCTCACATGATCCGATATGTCATTGTGTTTAATGCCTAAATCCGAATCATCAACATCCATGTGCCTCGCATGCGCTGGCGATCATGGCCATCATACAAATCTATCCTGTCGTGCAAGTACATCACCACCCTCACATGACCCCGATATGTCTATTTTGTGTTTAATGCCCTAAATACGAATCATCATCATCATCATCATCATGTGCCCTGCCACATGGCGCTGGCGATCATGGCCATCCATACAAATCTATCCCTTGTCGCTGCAAGCACATCTCCCACCCTCATTTGATCCTGGTATGTCTACTCGTATTTTGTGTTTAATGTGGTAAATTCGAATACACAGGTGAAACAAAAACAAACAAAAAGAATCCTTCAGACACAGGTTCTACCGCCATCAATCAACATTAACCACGACACTGTTTCCTTGATAATCCAATATTTTAACTGACCTCACCACTCCCTCTCTGCTCTGCAATGCATTGCTGCAGAAAAACAGTATTCCAGTTCCGGGCACTGACCGCCTCATTAAAGATTGTTTTTGGATGAAGAAAATGCAAACAGTCTCTTCAAATAGTTTTCATCATCATCATCATCATCACCGTAGTCTGGCTGACCGTTGGGGCACCACTGAAGATTTTGCAACCAACTTCCTCCACTCCTCACGGTCCTCAGTTTTACCATCCTTTAACCTAATGTGGTCGATGTGACTGTCACGGCTTATTCCACTCTTTTGGCACCTCACTTTACTTGCTCATTAACCCAAGTCTTACCCTGTATATACTCACGTATTAAGTAAGAAGGAAAGTATTCATCCCTGTGTGAGTGTGTCTGTTGTATATGCGCGTATACACTGTGGATGAGTGGAAATAAATACACAGGCATAAATGTACAGCACAAATCACCGACTCTACTTTGAAACTGACAATCTGGGTTACAATTCGACTGTTTTAATCTGTACTATATACTGGACGAAGCAGCAGGGAAGTTTCAGTCTTTTTTCTCCTAATTTTTGTATTTGACGTTTATTTGTGATCTTAAATTCACGCTCAACAAAGGCCAGTTGGCCGAAAAATTTGCGCCTGTCTTGTCTTGTATTAAATACGCGTTCTGATTCTATTTTCGTGTTTTTCTGGTTCTTGTTTGCTTGAACGCGGGAAGTCACACTTGTTTTGGATATGTACTTATAAAGTTGTATCAGACTTTTTCTAACTTTATATATCGGTTTGTGTGTGGGGTGGGGGCAGAGGTGGGGTACGGGGGGGAGAGTGACGAGGCTGTGGTGACCTGGTGTGTGCTAAAAGGGACTTGACTCTGCCTGTCTCTGTGACAGAAGGACCACAGGATTTGGAGTTATGGTCCTGGTGGCAGGGGGTCCATGGACTGTAGTTTGTTGTTTCGTTGGCAGAGAGAGAGACAGCCTTGTGCATGATGGCGTTTGCCTGTTTCGGAGTGATGTTTTGCTCGCAAAGTTTGGGCAAAGTTTTAAGTCGTTGGTGTTTTTGTTCTGTTTGTTGCAAATACGTTGGTGTGTTGTGTGGGGGGGGGGGGGGGGTGAGGGGGGGAGCGAGAGGGGGACGGGAACATCCTGCTGTCTGTACATTTTGGGGGCTGGTGTCTTGAGATGGATATGACAGTGTGCTCGTGGGTTTGCCTGCACGTGTGTAAAGTACGTACACGTTTGTGAGTGCTTAACCCTTAGACTCCCGCACCCTGTCCACCAGCATCCTGCATTGCGAACCATGCTAGCAAAGCAAAAACTTAACCCTTAGACCTCCCGCACCCCTGTCCCACCAGCTTCCTGCATTGTCAACCATGCTAGCAAAGCAAAAACTTAACCCTTTGACTCTCGCACCCTGTCCACCAGCTTCCTGCATTGCCAACCATGCTAGCAAAGCAAAACTTAACCCTTTGACTCCCTCACCCTGTCCACCAGCTTCCTGCATTGCCAACCATGCTAGCAAAGCAAAAACAACCCTTTGACTCCCGCACCCTGTCCACCAGCTTCCCGCAGGTGACTGACACTTAGTTGCAGTAGAACCAGATGGGTGGTGTGTTTATGAAATACACGTGGATTATTGGTATTATTGGTGTGGAAGTTCGTGTGCGTAATGTCGTGTGTGTGTGTGTGTGTGTGTGTGTGTGTGTGTATGTATGTGTGTGTGTGTTGTGTGTGTGTGTGTGTGTGCATGTGTATATAGTGTGTGTGTGAGTCTGTGTGCGTAATGCGCGTGAAGCGCGGCAGGCGCGCGCTTATGTGTATCTGTGTGTTTCATTCGTCTTGATTAACGTTTTTCACTATCTGTGTGTGTATGTATGTATGTGTGTGTGTGTATGTGTGTGTGTGTGTGTGTATATCTATATATATATAATATATATATATATATATAGTATGTTGTGTTGTGTGGTGTGTGTGTGTGTGTGCTGGGCGTGCGCGCGTGTACGTGTTTGTACGTGTGTGGTGTGTGTGTGTGTGTTGTGTTGTCGAGTGTGTGTGTGTGTGTGTGTGTGTGTGTGTGTGTGTGTGTGTGTTGTGTGTTGTGTGGTGTGCGTGCTGTGTGTGCGTGCCTGTGCGTGTGTGTGCACGCGCTCGTGTGTGTTTTGTGAATCTGTTTTTCAGTTAATTATTTGTTAATATGGTCACCAAGAGAGCTTTTTTTTTTCCCTCCAGTTGCAAATGCAGAGTTGCCTAGCATGACGCCAAACACACGTCATAATTCTGGTAATGGTTGCTGCACGTGACCCACACAACGCGTGAGCTTAATGAGATTAAACGCAGGGGGGTGGGGGGGAGGGACAGATACTGACTATGACGTGATATCAGGCACCGGGTGGATGGGGAGGGAGGAAAAAAAAAGGGGGGGGTGTTATGGGTGAAATGTGGTGATGGAAATGTTGAGAAATGGGTTATGTGATCATGATGTGATGATGTGGGAATGTTGAGATGGGTTATGTGATCTTGATGTGGTGATGTGGGTACTATGTGTGGAAGGTGTTATGTAATTGATGTGGTTGATTGTTGGTTATATTGTGGTAAGGTGTTATGATCATAAGTTGTGATTGTGGTACTATGTGTGAAGGTGGATTTGCTAATGGATACTTATGGTAATGGTGATATGTGAGGAGGTGATTTATTATGTGGAGTGAGGAGTGATATAATGTGTGATGGTCAGTGTTGATTGTCAATGGGGTGGGTACAGTGTAAGGGTGTTGGATCATAATGTGGTGATGTGGGTACTATGTGTAGGAAATGGGTGAAGTGTTATGTGTATAATGTGGTGATGTAGAGGTATATGGTGTGAAAGGGGTGTTATGTGATATAATGTGGTGATGTGGTACATGTGTGAAGGTGTTGTGTATATGTGATGATAATGTGTGTGATGATGGTATGATATGTGTGAAGGTGTTATGTGATCATAATGTGGTGATGTGGGTACTATGTTGTGAAGGGTGTTATGTGATCATAATGTGAGTGATGTGGGTACTATGTGTGAAGTGTGTTATGTGATCATAATGTGGTGATGTGGGACTATGTGTGAAGGGTGTTATGTGATCATAATGTGGTGATGTGGGTACTATGTGTGAAGGTGTTATGTGATATATGGTGATGTGGGTACTATGTGTGAAGGTGTGTTATGTGATCATAATGTGTGTGGGATATGTTGAAGGTGTGTTATGTGATATAATGTGGTGATGTGGGTACTATGTGTGAAGGTGTGTTATGTGATCATAATGTGGTGATGTGGGTATATGTGTGAAGGGTGTTAGTATATAATGTGTGATGTGGTACTAGTGTGAAGTGTTATGTGATATAATGTTGATGTGGGACTATTGTGTGAAGGGTGTTATGTGATATAATGTGTGATGTGGGTACTATGTGTAAGTGTTATGTGATGATAATGTGGTGATGTGGGTACTATGTGTGGAAGGGTGTTATGTGATCATAATGTGATGATGTGGTACTATGTTGAAGGTTATGGTACTATGTGTGAGGTGTTATGTGATCATAATGTGGTGATGTGGGTACTATGTGTGAAGGTGTGTTATGTGATCATAATGTGGTGATGTGGGTACTATGTGTGGAAGGGTGTTATGTGATCATAATGTGGTGATGTGGGTACTATTGTGTGGAAGGGTGTTATGTGATCATAATGTGGTGATGTGGGTACTATGTGTGAAGGGTGTTATGTGATCATAATGTGGTGATGTGGGTACTATGTGTGGAAGGGTGTTATGTGATATAATGTGGTGATGTGGGTACTATGTGTGGAAGGTGTGTTATGTGATATAATGTGGTGATGTGGGTAATATGTGTGGAAGGGTGTTATGTGATCATAATGTGGTGATGTGGGAAATATGTGTGGAAGGTGTTATGTGATCATAATGTGGTGATGTGGGTATATGTGTGAAGGGTGTTATGTGATATAAGTGGTGATGTGGTACTATGTGTGGAAGGTGTTATGTGATCATATTGGTGATGTGTGGGTACTATGTGTGGAAGGTGTGTTATGTGATCATAATGTGGTGATGTGGGTACTATGTGTGAAGGTGTTTATGTGATCATAATGTGGTGATGTGGGAAATATGTGTGGAAGTGTGTTATGTGATATAATGTGGTGATGTGGGTACTATGTGTGAAGGTGTGTTATGTGATCATAATGTGGTGATGTGGGAAATATGTGTGAAGTGTGTTAATGTGATATGAATGTGTGATGTGGGTACTATGGTGGAAGGTGTTATGTGATCATAATGTGTGATGTGGGTACTATGTGTGGAAGGTGTTATGTGATCATAATGTGTGATGTGGTAAATATGTGTGAAGGTGTTATGTGATCATAATGTGTGATGTGGGTACTATGTGTGGAAGGGTGTTATGTGATCATAATGTGGTGATGTGGGTACTATGTGTGGAAGGGTGTTATGTGATCATAATGTGGTGATGTGGGTAATGTGTGTGGAAGGGTGTTATGTGATCATAATTGGTGATGTGGGTACTATGTGTGTGAAGGTGTTATGTGATCATAATGTGGTGATGTGGGTACTATGTGTGGAAGGTGTTATGTGATCATAATGTGGTGATGTGGTAATGTGTGTGGAAAGGGTGTTATGTGATCATAATGTGTGATGTGGGTACTATGTGTGGAAGGTGTTATGTGATATAATGTGTGATGTGGGTACTATGTGTGTGGAAAGGTGTTATGTGATCATAATGTGATGATATGGGTACTATGTGTGGAAGGGTGTTATGTGATCATAATGTGTGATGTGGGTACTATGTGTGGAAGGTGTTATGTGATTATAATGTGTGATGTGGGTAAATGTGTGTGGAAGGTGTTATGTGATCATAATGTGTGATTGGGTACTATGTGTGTGAAGGTGTTATGTGATCATAATGTGGTGATGTGGGTACTATGTGTGGAAGGGTGTTATGTGATCATAATGTGGTGATGTGGGTAATGTGTGTGGAAGGTGTTATGTGATCATAATATGGTGATGTGGGTACTATGTGTGTGGAAGGTGTTATGTGATCATAATGTGGTGATGTGGGTACTATGTGTGGAAGGGTGTTATGTGATCATAATGTGGTGATGTGGGTAATGTGTGTGGAAGGGTGTTATGTGATCATAATATGGTGATGTGGGTACTATGTGTGTGGAAGGTGTTATGTGATCATAATGTGGTGATGTGGGTACTATGTGTGGAAGGGTGTTATGTGATCATAATGTGTGATGTGGGTAATGTGTGTGGAAGGGTGTTATGTGATCATAATGTGGTGATGTGGGTACTATGTGTGGAAGGTGTTATGTGATCATAATGTGGTGATGTGGTACTATGTGTGGAAAGGGTGTTATGTGATCATAATGTGGTGATGTGGGTAATGTGTGTGGAAGGGTGTTATGTGTATGTTGATTTACATGTGTGAGTGTTAGTAATGTGTAGTGGAAGGTGTTATGTGATCATAATGTGGTGATTGGGTAATGTGTGTGGAAGGTGTTATGTGATCAAATGTGGTACTATGTGTGGAAGGTGTTATGTGATCATAATGTGGTGATGTGGGAAATGTGTGTGGAAGGGGTGTTATGAGATCATAATGTATGTGGTAAATGTGTGGAAGGTGTTCATGTGATCATAATGTGTGATGTGGGAAATGTGTGTGTGAGAAGGGGGTGTTATGAGGTCATAATGTGATGTGGGAAATGTGTATGGAGAGGTGTCATGTGATCATAATGTGATGTGGGAAATGTGTGTGTGAGAAGGGGGTGTTATGAGGTCATAATGTGATGTGGGAAATGTGTATGGAGAGGTGTCATGTGATCATAATGTGATGTGGGAAATGTGTGTGTGAGAAGGGGGTGTTATGAGGTCATAATGTGATGTGGGAAATGTGTATGGAGAGGTGTCATGTGATCATAATGTGATGTGGGAAATGTGTGTGTGAGAAGGGGGTTATGAGGTCATAATGTGATGTGGGAAATGTGTATGGAGAGTGTCATGTGATCATAATGTGATGTGGGAAATGTGTGTGTGAGAAGGGGGTGTTATGAGGTCATAATGTGATGTGGGAAATGTGTGTGTGGAAGAGGTGTCATGAGTCATAATGTGATTGAATTTGATGTATGTGAGATGTGATGATTGGTGTGTGTGAGAAGGGGTGTTATGAGGTCATAATATGGTGATGGGCGAAGTGTGAGGGAAATGTTTTATATGATCATAATACCAAAACATAATAATAGTAATAATAATTACAATATTTATATAGCGCAAAATCTTGATAAAATCAAATCTAAGCGCTGAAGCAGACACACATGCACGCACGCACGCACACACACGCACGCACGCACACACTCACACACACACGCATGGCTATAAATGGGGAGAAAGAGTAAAAGCAATAAAAGCAAGAATAAAAGCAATGGAAAATTATAGAGAGCATAGCATATACAATTATATATTATAACCATGTGATTCCCCTCCGAGCGGAGACAGGCTGCAGAGGGGGGGTTGAGTGAGATTAGGATTTTATGCGGAGGA
>JAPXFY010000023.1:2663341-2673341 GCA_030674185.1 Monoplex corrugatus
GTCTGTTGTGAATCTGATATTTCACACCTTCATTAGATCCTTTGTCAAAGCTCTTATGACCTAAATGTACGTCACAATGACAATATTCATCTACAGATCCTTTGTAGACCCAGGGAGAAAATGCTGGACGGACTTGCAGAGTGGCTGGGGATGAGGGGGGTGGGAGAGATGCTAGGGGCAACAAGAGATAGAGATAGATGGAAGTCCAGATTGCCAAGGCCATGCGCAGGGCACCTGATGATGATGATGATGATGTTGATGAGCACCTTTGTTAGAGCTCTCGTGACATTAATGTACGTCACAATGACACAATATTCATCTACTGATCCTTTGTCAGAGATCTCATGACATAAATGTACGTCACAATGACACAATATCCATCTACTGATCCTTTGTCAAAACTCTCATGACATAAATGTACGTCACAATGACACAATATCCATCTACTGATCCTTTGTCAAAACTCTCATGACATAAATGTACGTCACAATGACACAATATCCATCTACTGATCCTTTGTCAAAACTCTTATGACATAAATGTACGTCACAATGACACAATATTCATCTACTGATCCTTTGTCAAAACTCTCATGACATAAATGTACGTCACAATGACACAATATCCATCTACTGATCCTTTGTCAAAACTTTTATGACATAAATGTACGTCACAATGACACAATAATCATCTACTGATCCTTTGTCAAAACTCTCATGACCTAAATGTACGTCACAATGACACAATATCCATCTACTGATACTTTGTCAAAACTGTCATGACATAAATGTACGTCACAATGACACAATATCCATCTACTGATCCTTTGTCAACACTCTCATGACATAAATGTACGTCACAATGACACAATATCCATCTACTGATCCTTTGTCAAAACTCTTATGACATAAATGTACGTCACAATGACACAATATTCATCTACTGATACTTTGTCAAAACTCTCATGACATAAATGTACGTCACAATGACACACATCTACTGATCCTTTGTCAAAACTCTTATGACATAAATGTACGTCACAATGACACAATATCCATCTACTGATCCTTTGTCAAAACTCTCATGACCTAAATGTACGTCACAATGACACACATCTACTGACCCTTTGTCAAAACTGTCATGACATAAATGTACGTCAAAATGACACAATATTCATCTACTGATCCTTTGTCAAAACTCTCTTGACATAAATGTACGTCACAATGACACAATATCCATCTACTGATCCTTTGTCAAAACTGTCATGACCTAAATGTACGTCACAATGACACAATATTCATCTACTGATCCTTTATCAAAACTCTCATGACCTAAATGTACGTCACAATGACACAATATCCATTTACTGATCCTTTGTCAAAACTGTCATGACCTAAATGTACGTCACAATGACACACATCTACTGATCCTTTGTCAAAACTCTCATGACCTAAATGTACGTCACAATGACACAATATTCATCTACTGATCCTTTGTCAAAACTCTCATGACATAAATGTACGTCACAATGACACACATCTACTGATCCTTTGTCAAAACTGTCATGACCTAAATGTACGTCACAATGACACACATCTCTACTGATCCTTTGTCAAAACTGTCATGACCTAAATGTACGTCACAATGACACACATCTACTGATCCTTTGTCAAAACTGTCATGACCTAAATGTACTCACAATGACACAATAATCATCTACTGATCCTTTGTCAAAACTGTCATGACCTAAATGTACGTCACAATGACACAATATCCATCTACTGATCCTTTGTCAAAACTGTCATGACCTAAATGTACGTCACAATGACACAATATCCATCTACTGATCCTTTGTCAAAACTGTCATGACCTAAATGTACGTCACAATGACACAATATCCATCTACTGATCCTTTGTCAAAACTGTCATGACCTAAATGTACGTCACAATGACACAATATCCATCTACTGATCCTTTGTCAACCTTGACACAGGTTGATAAATTCAAATACCTGGGAACGGTCATTTCATCAGACGGCAGATGCACATCAGAAATAGCCGGCAGAATCGGCCAAGCCAAAACAGCATTCAAGAAGATGACAAGCATTCTTACCAACAAATGCCTATCAATTAACATCAGATAGAGAGTCCTTGAAAGTTATATAGAACCGATACTGTTGTACGGATGCGAGGTGTGGACAGTCAGCAAGCAAAGCCAGAGCAGGATTGAGGCAGCCGAGTGTGGTTTCTGAGAAGAATGTTGAGAGTTCCATGGACAGCAAAGAAAACAAACGAGACAGTCTTGATGGAGGCAGACACAAGTAGATCACTCATAAGGAAGATTAGGAAAAGATATTTATGGGCCATTTTATGAGGAATGGGGATTTGGAGCACCTGGTCACAACGGGAAAGCTGGAGGGAAAGAGAGCACCAGGTAGACCCAGGGACAGAATGCTGGACGGACTTGCAGAGTGGCTGGGGATGAGGAGGGTGGGGGAGATGCTGGGAGCAACGAGAGATAGAGATGGTTGGAAGTCCATGATCGCCAACGCCATGCGGCAGGCCACCTGATGATGATGATGATGATGATGATGATCCTTTGTCAAAACTGTCATGACCTAAATGTACGTCACAATGACACAATATTCATCAAACTAAAGGTGCCGTCATACTGACACCACCTTCGTCTATATGAAGATATCGTCATCGTGAAAAAGCCTTCATCTCTCTAAAGACGCTGTCACATCTAAAAACCCTTTCATCTGCTCTGTAATGTCGCGGCATTGACAAAGCTATCATCTATATAAAGGTGCCGTCACATTTACAAAGTTTCATTCTATCTGAAAATGTCACACTGACAAAGCTTTTATGCATCTAAAAGTGGAATCATATTCACAACGCTTCAATCAACTTAAAGATGTCGTCATTTTGACAAAACTTTCATTTCTGTAAGACGCCGTCTCACTGACAAAGCTTCATTCTGATTTTACTTGAGAAAGACATTAAAGTGGAAAATTTGACCCCTCTACAACTAGGTGTTCGGCTGTTGTGCACAGTAACAAAGCTTTATTCTGATTTTACTTGAGAAAGACATTAAAGTGGAAAATTTGACCCCTCTACAACTAGGTGTTCGGCTGTTGTGCACAGTAAGAAAGCTTTATTCTGATTTTACTTGAGAAAGACATTAAAGTGGAAAATTTGACCCCTCTACAACTAGGTGTTCGGCTGTTGTGCACAGTAAGAAAGCTTTATTCTGATTTTACTTGAGAAAGACATTAAAGTGGAAAATTTGACCCCTCTACAACTAGGTGTTCGGCTGTTGTGCACAGTAAGAAAGCTTCATTCTGATTTTACTTGAGAAAGACATTAAAGTGGAAAATTTGACCCCTCTACAACTAGGTATTCGGCTGTTGTGCACAGTAAGAAAGCTTTATTCTGATTTTACTTGAGAAAGACATTAAAGTGGAAAATTTGACCCCTCTACAACTAGGTGTTCGGCTGTTGTGCACAGTAAGAAAGCTTTATTCTGATTTTACTTGAGAAAGACATTAAAGTGGAAAATTGACCCCTCTACAACTAGGTATTCGGCTGTTGTGCACAGTAAGAAAGCTTATTCTGATTTTACTTGAGAAAGACATTAAAGTGGAAAATTTGACCCCTCTACAACTAGGTATTCGGCTGTTGTGCACAGTAAGAAAGCTTTATTCTGATTTTACTTGAGAAAGACATTAAAGTGGAAAATTTGACCCCTCTACAACTAGGTATTCGGCTGTTGTGCACAGTAAAAAAGCTTTATTCTGATTTTACTTGAGAAAGACATTAAAGTGGAAAATTTGACCCCTCTACAACAGGTATTCGGCTGTTGTGCACAGTAAGAAAGCTTTATTCTGCCTGAGTGTGTCGTCAAAACAGTTTTCTTTCCTTTCTGTGTTCCCGTCTTTATGCCACTTCAGTGCCACAGAGGGTAAGACAATGTTTTTTCATAATACCAAGACGATGCATGAGGATAGGGACAATGTCATGACGCTTTGCAGTTCTGTTCTAGATTGAGATTGAGTGGCAGGGCTGTACGCAATGCTTTTTTCTTTCTTTCTTTTTTTTGGTTTTTTTTTTTGATAATAATATCCTGGCGTCAATCAGGCCCGAGAGATACAGACACCTGCGTTGTTGGTGAGGCCATTAGAGTAACATTCTCAATCAGGCACCCAAGAAATGAATGAGACTCGATGTGCACATAGAGCAACCAACTCTGGGTACAAGCCGGTTCCTGCTGAAACGTCGACAGCACTGATGGCATTCGATTCTACAACCTTCTAGTCTTTAGTCCGTTATGCTAAAAATAGCACCAGGGTGACCGGTCCGACAAAACTTAATCTACCCAAAGATGTCCTATTAACAAAACTATCGTCTTCCTAAATATATCACACACACAGATCTTCCATGTATCTATCCTAAATATATCACACACACAGATCTTCCATGTATCTAAAGATTTCGTCACACAAACACATATTTCATATATCTAAAGATTCCGTCACACAGATACTTCATGTATCTAAAGATTCCGTCACACAGATACTTCATGTATCTAAAGATTCCGTCACACAGATACTTCATGTATCTAAAGATTCCGTCACACAGATACTTCATGTATCTAAAGATTCCGTCACACAGATATTTCATGTATCTAAAGATTTCGTCACACAGATATTTCATGTATCTAAAGATTTCGTCACACAGATACTTCATGTATCTAAAGATTTCGTCACACAGATACTTCATGTATCTAAAGATTTCGTCACACAGGTATTTCATGTATCTAAAGATTTCGTCACACAGGTATTTCATGTATCTAAAGATTTCGTCACACAGGTATTTCATGTATCTAAAGATTCCGTCACACAGATACTTCATGTATCTAAAGATTTCGTCACACAGATACTTCATGTATCTAAAGATTTCGTCACACAGATATTTCATGTATCTAAAGATTTCGTCACACAGATACTTCATGTATCTAAAGATTTCGTCACACAGATATTTCATGTATCTAAAGATTTCGTCACACAGATACTTCATGTATCTAAAGATTTCGTCACACAGATATTTCATGTATCTAAAGATTCCGTCACACAAACAGATCTTTCATGCATCTAAATAATTTTGCTATTTTCATGCTTTTTTCTCGCTATGTTCCTCGTGTCCACTGTTGTAGTTATAAAAACACTGTGACCTGGGAAGAAAGAGATACTGTACCCATTTTAGGGGGGATCTGGTTTCCAGATGCCCCTCCCCCCTTCCACGGGGCATTTATCAGTATGGCAAGTGTGTGTATGTAAATACATGTACCTATATCAGCCTGGTTATGTAGACATGTACCAATCTATTTATCAGTATGGCAAGTGTGTGTATGTAAATACATGTACCTATATCAGACTAGTTATGTAGACATGTACCAATCTATTTATCAGTATGGCAAGTGTGTGTATGTAAATACATGTACCTATATCAGCCTAGTTATGTAGACATGTACCAATCTATTTATCAGTATGGCAAGTGTGTGTATGTAAATACATGTACCTATATCAGCCTAGTTATGTAGACATGTACCAATCTATTTATCAGTATGGCAAGTGTGTGTATGTAAATACATGTACCTATATCAGACTAGTTATGTAGACATGTACCAATCTATCTGTATGACAAGTGTGTGCATGTAAATACATGTACCTATATCAGACTAGTCATGTAGACATGTACCAATCTATTTATCTGTATGGCAAGTGTGTGTATGTAAATACATGTACCTATATCAGACTAGTTATGTAGACATGTACCAATCTATCAGTATGACAAGTGTGTGTATGTAAATACATGTACCTATATCAGACTAGTCATGTAGACATGTACCAATCTATTTATCTGTATGGCAAGTGTGTGTATGTAAATACATGTACCTATATCAGACTAGTTATGTAGACATGTACCAATCTATCTGTATGACAAGTGTGTGTATGTAAATACATGTACCTATATCAGACTAGTTATGTAGACATGTACCAATCTATCAGTATGACAAGTGTGTGTATGTAAATACATGTACCTATATCAGACTAGTTATGTAGACATGTACCAATCTATTTATCAGTATGACAAGTGTGTGTATGTAAATACATGTACCTATATCAGACTAGTTATGTAGACATGTACCAATCTATTTATCAGTATGGCAAGTGTGTGTATGTAAATACATGTACCTATATCAGCCTAGTTATGTAGACATGTACCAATCTATTTATCAGTATGGCAAGTGTGTGTATGTAAATACATGTACCTATATCAGACTAGTTATGTAGACATGTACCAATCTATCTGTATGACAAGTGTGTGTATGTAAATACATGTACCTATATCAGACTAGTTATGTAGACATGTACCAATCTATCTGTATGACAAGTGTGTGTATGTAAATACATGTACCTATATCAGACTAGTTATGTAGACATGTACCAATCTATTTATCAGTATGGCAAGTGTGTGTATGTAAATACATGTACCTATATCAGCCTAGTTATGTAGACATGTACCAATCTATCTGTATGACAAGTGTGTGTATGTAAATACATGTACCTATATCAGCCTAGTTATGTAGACATGTACCAATCTATCAGTATGGCAAGTGTGTGTATGTAAATACATGTACCTATATCAGACTAGTTATGTAGACATGTACCAATCTATTTATCAGTATGGCAAGTGGTGTATGTAAATACATGTACCTATATCACTAGTTATGTAGACATGTACCAATCTATTTATCAGTATGGCAGTGTGTGTATGTAAATACATGTACCTATATCAGCCTAGTTATGTAGACATGTACCAATCTATCTGTATGACAAGTGTGTGTTATGTAAATACATGTACCTATATCAGACTAGTTATGTAGACATGTACAATCTATCTGTATGACAAGTGTGTGTATGTAAATACATGTACCTATAATCGACTAGTTTATGTAGACATGTACCAATCTATCTGTATGACAAGTGTGTGTATGTAAAATAACATGTTACCTTATATCAACTAGTTATGTAGACATGTACCAATCTATCTGTATGACAAGTGTGTGTATGTAATACATGTACCATATCAGACTAGTCATGTAGACATGTACCAATCATTATCTGTATGGCAAGTGTTGTTGTAAATACATGTACCTATATCAGACTAGTCATGTAGACATGTACCAATCTATTTATCTGTATGCAAGTGTGTGCATGTAAATACACGTATGTATATCAGACTAGTTATGTAGACATGTACCAATCTATTTATCATGATGGCAAGTGTGTGTATGTAAATACATGTACCTATATCAACTAGTTTGTAGACATGTACAAATCTATTTATCAGTATGACAAGTGTGTGTATGTAAATACATGTACCTATATCAGACTAGTTATGTAGACATGTACCAAATCTATTTATCAGTATGGCAAGTGTGTGTATGTAATATACATGTACCTATATCAGCCTAGTTATGTAGACATGTACCAATCTATTTATCAGTATGGCAAGTGTGTGTATGTAAATACATGTACCTTTTATCAGACTAGTTATGTAGACTTTGTACCAATATATCTGTATGACAAGTGTGTGTATGTAAATACATGTACCTATATCAGACTAGTTATGTAGACATGTACCAATCTATTTATCAGTATGGCAAGTGTGTGTATGTAAATACATGTACCTATATCAGCCTATTTATGTAGACATGTACCAATCTATCTGTATGACAAGTGTGTGTATGTAAATACATGTACCTATTCAGACTATCATGTAGACATGTACCAATCTATTTATCTGTATGGCAAGTGTGTGTATGTAAATAATGTACCTATATCAGACTAGTTCATGTAGACATGTACCAATCAATTTTCTGTATGGCAAGTGTGTGTATGTAAATACATGTACCTATATCAGACTAGTCATGTAGACATGTACCAATCTATTTATCTGTATGGCAAGTGTGTGCATGTAAAAACACTATGTATATCAGATAGTATTATGAGCATGTACCAATCTATTTATCAGTATGGCAAGTGTGTGTATGTAAATACATGTACCTATATCAGACTAGTTATGTAGACATGTACCAATCTATTATCTGTATGGCAAGTGTGTGTACGTAAATACATGTACCTATATCAGACTAGTTATGTAGACATGTACCAATCTATCTGTATGGCAAGTGTGTGTATGTAAATACATGTACCTATATCAGACTAGTTATGTAGACATGTACCAATCTATCTGTATGACAAGTGTGTGTACGTAAATACATGTACCTATATCAGACTAGTTATGTAGACATGTACCAATCTATTTATCAGTATGACAAGTGTGTGCATGTAAATACATGAACGCTTTCAGTGGTTAGTTTCACAGTCACACCAAATCCTTTGCTTCACTTGATGCATGTGTGTGTGTGTGTGAGGGTGTTGGGTTTGGGAACGTCATCATCATCATCATGTGCCCTGCGGCATGGCGTTGGAGATCATGGCCCTCCATACGAATCTATCCCTTGTCGCTGAAGTACATCTCCCTGTCTGTCTGTTTTCATCCATTCTGCAAGTCAGTCCAATATTTTCTCCCTGAGTTTATCTGGTGCTCTTTTTCCCTCCAGCTTTTCCTGTTGTGACTAGGTGCTCTAATTTCTACGGCCTCATAAAATGTCATATAAACGTTGCTTGTCTTTTCCTAATCTTCTTCGTTAATGTTATTTTTGTGTTTGCCTCCATCAAGACTGTCTCGTTTGTTTTCTTTGCCGTCCATGGAACTCTCAACATTTTTCTTAGAAACCACATCTCGGCTGCTTCAATCTTGTTCTGACTCTGCGTGCTGACTGTCCACGCTTAACATCCCTACACCAATATCGGTTCTACACAACATCGAAAACCTCTTTCCCTGATGTTACCTGATAGGCATCTGTTGGTAAGAGCGCTTTTCATTATCTCCAATGCCAGCGGGAGAAAGCAAAGGGCGGAAGAAGCAGGAAGTTTCAATCTTTTTCTCCTACACTTTTGTATTTGTTGTTTGTTCGTTTGTAGTCTTACGTTTACACTTTTGTATTTGTTGTTTGTTCGTTTGTAACCTTACGTTTACACTTTTGTCTTTGTTGTTTGTTCGTTTGTAGTCTTACGTTTACACTTTTGTATTTGTTGTTTATTCGTTTGTAGTCTTACGTTTACACTTTTGTATTGTTGTTTGTTCGTTTGTAACCTTACGTTTACACTTTTGTCTTTGTTGTTTGTTCGTTTGTAACCTTACGTTTACACTTTTGTCTTTGTTGTTTGTTCGTTTGTAACCTTACGTTTACACTTTTGTCTTTGTTGTTGTTCGTTTGTAACCTTACGTTTACATTTTGTCTTTGTTGTTTGTTCGTTTGTAACCTTACGTTTACACTTTTGTCTTTGTTGTTTGTTCGTTTGTAACCTTACGTTTACACTTTTGTCTTTGTTGTTTGTTCGTTTGTAACCTTACGTTTACATTTTTGTCTTTGTTGTTTGTTCGTTTGTAACCTTACGTTTACGCTTGAAAAGGCCAGATGGCCGAAAGTCTTGTCTGGTTGTGTTAAATACGCGTTCTGATTCTATTTTCGTGTTTTTTCTAGTTAACCCTTTGACTCCAGCACCCTGTCCAAACGGCATCCTGCATTGCCAACCATGCTACCAAAACAAAAAGTTAAGCCTTTGACTTCCTTACCCTTTCTACCAGCTTCCTGCAGAAAGCTGTGGAAAGGGTGAGGGAGTCAAAGGGTTAAGTTTTTGCAGTTTGTGGATAGGGTGCGGGAGTCAAAGGGTTAATGTCATCTGAATGAGATGCTACTCGTAAACAGTTTCTACTACGACTTTTGTATGGAAATAAGAGATAGCAATGATAACCTAATTTAAAAATGTTTACATACCAAATGATTCTAGAAAAAAAGCTTGAAG
>JAPXFY010000023.1:2678341-2690841 GCA_030674185.1 Monoplex corrugatus
TCACAAAGTCTTCAGCAGTGAGGAAAACATGTCACATAAAGACACAATGACGTATTTCACATAAAGACACAATGACGTATTTCACATAAAGACACAATGACGTATTTCACATAAAGACACAATGACGTATTTCACATAAAGACACAATGACGTATTTCACATAAAGACACAATGACGTATTTCACATAAAGACACAATGACGTATTTCACATAAAGACACAATGACGTATTTCACATAAAGACACAATGACGTATTTCACATAAAGACACAATGACGTATTTCACATAAAGACACAATGACGTATTTCACATAAAGACACAATGACGTATTTCACATAAAGACACAATGACGTATTTCACATAAAGACACAATGACGTATTTCACATAAAGACACAATGACGTATTTCACATAAAGACACAATGACGTATTTCACATAAAGACACAATGACGTATTTCACATAAAGACACAATGACGTATTTCACATAAAGACACAATGACGTATTTCACATAAAGACATCAGACATAAGAAAGTATATCAAACAAAGAATTAGGAAAGTATGTCTTACATAGAAAACTGTGTCTTACAAAGACTTCGACAGTGAGGGCAGTATGTCACACAAAGACATAACAAAGTATGTCACACAAAGATACAAGAAAGTATGTCACACAAAGACATAAGTGTGTCACACAAAGACATAAGTGTGTCACACAAAGACATAAGAAAGTGTGTCACACAAAGACATAAGTGTGTCACACAAAGACATAAGAAAGTGTGTCACACAAAGACATAATAAAGTGTGTCACACAAAGACACGTGTGTCACACAAAGACATACGTGTGTCACACAAAGACACAATAAAATGTGTCACACAAAGATAAAGAAAGTATGTCACACAAAGACATAAGAAAGTGTCACACAAAGACACAAAGTATGTCACACAAAGACATAAGAAAGTGTGTCACACAAAGACATAAGAAAGTGTGTCACACAAAGATACACAAAAGCATGCCGCACAAAGATATGCAAACGTATGTCACACCAACACATAAAAAGTGGCACATAAAGACATAAGAACTTAGGTCACACAAAGACACAATGTATTTCACACAAAGACAAAAGAAAAGTGTGTTATACAAAGACACAAAGTACACAACGACAAAAGAAAGTATATTACACAAGTACACAAAGACACAGAAAAGTATGTCACACAAAGACACAAAAGTATGTTACACAAAGATACAAGAAAGTGTCTCACAAAGACTTAAGAAAATATGTCACACAAAGACTAGGAAAGTATGTCACACAAAGACATACAAAAGTATGTCACACAAAGATACAAGAAAGTGTGTCTCACAAAGACTTAAGAAAATATGTCACACAAAGATTAGGACAGTATGTCACACAAATACGGGGAAATCTATCACACAAAGACATAGGAATGTATGTCACACAAAGAACTAGGAAAGTATGCTACATACGGATACAGGAATGAATGTCACACAAAGAACTAGGAAAGTATGCTACATACGGATACAGGAATGAATGTCACACAAAGAACTAGGAAAGTATGCTACATACGGATACAGGAATGTATGTCACACAAAGAACTAGGAAAGTATGCTACATACGGATACAGGAATGTATGTCACACAAAGAACTAGGAAAGTATGCTACATACGGATACAGGAATGTATGTCACACAAAGAACTAGGAAAGTATGCTACATACGGATACAGGAATGTATGTCACACAAAGAACTAGGAAAGTATGCTACATACGGATACAGGAATGTATGTCACACAAAGAACTAGGAAAGTATGCTACATACGGATACAGGAATGTATGTCACACGAAGACAGGAAAGCCTGTCACACAATACAATGGCATAGGAATGTATGTCCCACAAAGGCACAGGAAAGCATGTTTCACATAGGAAAACATATCCGCACAGAATTCAGCACTGAGGAGAGTGAGTCTCACAAAAGTAGACTACTATTGTTTATTTCCTCATAAACAGGGAAATTAATAGTGCAGTTATATCACGTTTTTATCATGACTTGTCCATTTCAAAGAAAATGTGATAACTTTCCGTAAATATCGAAACAATACAGATGTATAATACTGTATTGTACAGTATTGTATTGATATAAAAGCCTCAATAACGCAGCCCCTGATTACCTGTCAAGCCTACTTGAGATCTATCTTCCCTCACGTACCCTCCGCTCTGCCTCCGATCCTCTGACTTTTCGCTTTCCACGCACTAAGCTCAATACCTATGGTCCACGAGCCTTCTCTGTTTCTGGTCCACTCTCCTGGAACAAACTTCCTCTCTCAGTCCGTCAGCAACCTACTTTTGTCTCCTTCAAATCCGCTCTCAAAACTCACCTTTTCTCCTCCGCATAAAATCCTAACCTCACTCAAACCCCCCCCCCCCCCCCCCCCCCCCCCCCCCCCCCCCCCCCCCCGTCTGCAGCCTGTCTCCGCTCGGAGGGGAACCACATGGTTATAATATATAATTGTATATGCTATGCTCTCTATAATTTTCCATTGCTTTTATTCTTGCTTTTATTGCTTTTATTCTTTCTCCCCATTTATAGCCATGCGTGTGTGTGTGTGTGCGTGCGTGTGTGTGCGTGCGTGCGTGTGTGTCTGCTTCAGCGCTTAGATTTGATTTTATCAAGATTTTGCGCTATATAAATATTGTAATTATTATTATTATATACTGTACTGTACCGTACTGTGCTTGTATTAAACTGTACTTTTTCATTGTATGTAGTCTGCATATGATTGCATGTATATGTCTGGTGCCTAAGTGTGCTCTGACTCATCAAGATATGGTGCCATATACAAACTGTTGTTGTTATTATTGTTATTAATATTGTTGTTTTGTTGTTGTTATATTGTATTGTACTGCACTATATTACACTGTACCGTATTGCACTGTAATGTAAAATATTGTGTTGTACTGTATTGTATTGTACCGTGTTATAATGTACTTTACATTGTTGTACTGTACCGTACTGTATCATATTGTACTGTCTATTTGCGATCTGCTGCAACTAAGGAATCATAGTGATACATTGTTTTTTTTCACAATGGTCTCAAAACATCACTTGCGGCCTGTGACGCTGACCTTGAGCTGTTTGCATTTTCAATATCTAGCACCATTTTTCTTCTACCGCATGTATTCAACAGAGAACTGAAAGTGAGACCTGGACAATCAACAAGGTTAGTATTTATATCATTGCTGAAAATGTCTGACTTGTGTCTTTCTGACGAGTTGCAACACACCAAACTTCAACAACCAAGTCTAGTGTTGTATCTGAACGAAGGAAGGAAGGAGAGGAAAGAGCAGGTGTTCACAATTCAGCTCTTCCAATGGTCTCTGTAGTCCATTGCCAAGGAGATTCTTTTTAATTAATTAATTACAATATTTATATAGCGCAAAATCTTGATGAAATCAAATCTAAGCGCTGAAACAGACACACAACGCACGCACGCACACACACGCACGCACACACACAAACACACGCGCGCATGGCTATAAATGGGGAAAGAATAAAAACAATGGAAAATTATAGAGAGCATATTATATACAATTATATATTACAATGTGATTCCCCTCCGAGTGGAGACAGGCTGCAGAGGGGGTTGAGTGAGGTCAGGATTTTATGCAGAGGAGAAAAGGTGAGTTTTGAGAGCGGACTTGAAGGAGACAAAAATAGGTTGCTGACGGACTGAGAGAGGAAGTTTGTTCCAGGAGAGTGGACCAGAAACAGAGAAGGCTCGTGGACCGTAGGTATTGAGCTTAGTGCGTGGAAAGCGAAAAGTCAGAGGATCGGAGGCAGAGCGGAGGGTACGTGAGGGAACATAGATCTCAAGTAGGCTTGACAGGTAATCGGGGGCTGCGTTATTGAGGCTTTTGTAGCACATGGTGTCTAGTTTGTACTGTATGCGCTTTGATACAGGGAGCCAGTGAAGTTGTGCCAGGAGAGGAGATATGTGGTCAGCTTTTTTCTTTTTGAGTACAAGGCGTGCAGCATTGTTTTGAATGCGCTGTAGGATGTGAATGGTAGAGGCAGGAAGACCAGACAGGAGTGAATTGCAATTCCTTTATTTCTGATTTCCCAACGTTGAACGCCGTTTTCTAAAAATGTCTACCTTAATTTAACAGTTCCTAACTTAAAATGGCCGCATATCATGTTTGAAAGAAAAAAGCTGAGAGATTACTTTTCAGTGAGGTCCAAACCCTCTAACAGCTCAGTCACACTCACTGACCCCATGGTCAGCACAGGTCCCATGTGTAGGATGTTATGGTGGTGATGGTGATGGTGGTGATGGTGATGGTGATGGTGGTGATGATGATGGTGGTGGTAGTAGCGATAGTGGAAGGCGGATAGTGTGTAAAGCAGACTGTGCTGGCCCCTCCTGCATATGTACGTTTTCCACTCTACAAATATGTCCACACACACACAGGTGCTCCAACCTGACACAGGTACAAACACACCTATCCATGGACCTGACACAGGTACAAGCACACCTATCCACGGACCTGACACAGGTACAAACACACCTATCCATAGACCTGACACAGGTACAAACACACCTATCCATGGACCTGACACAGGTACAAACACACCTATCCACGGACCTGACACAGGTACAAACACACATCTATCCATGGACCTGACACAGGTACAAACACACCTATCCACGGACCTGACACTTGTAGACACAGATCTATCCACGGACCTGACACAGGTACAAACACACCTATCCACGGACCTGACACAGGTACAAACACACCTATCCATGGACCTGACACTTGTAGACACAGATCTATCCACGGACCTGACACAGGTACAAACACACCTATCCACGGACCTGACACTTGTAGACACAGATCTATCCATGGACCTGACACAGGTACAAACACACCTATCCATGGACCTGACACTTGTAGATACAGATCTATCCATGGACCTGACACAGGTACAAACACACCTATCCATGGACCTGACACTTGTAGACACAGATCTATCCATGGACCTGACACAGGTACAAACACACCTATCCACAGACCTGACACTTGTAGACACAGATCTATCCATGGACCTGACACAGGTACAAACACACCTATCCATGGACCTGACACTTGTAGACACAGATCTATCCATGGACCTGACACAGGTACAAACACACCTATCCACGGACATGACACTTGTAGACACAGATCTATCCATGGACCTGACACAGGTACAAACACACCTATCACAGACCTGACACAGGTACAAACATACCTATCCATGGACCTGACACTTGTAGACACAGATCTATCCATGGACCTGACACAGGTACAAACACACCTATCACAGACCTGACACAGGTACAAACACACCTATCACAGACCTGACACAGGTACAAACACACCTATCACAGACCTGACACAGGTACAAACACACCTATCACAGACCTGACACTTGTAGACACACATCTATCCATGGACCTGACACAGGTACAAACATACCTATCCACGGACCTGACACAGGTACAAACATACCTATCCATGGACCTGACACAGGTACAAACATACCTATCCATGGACCTGACACAGGTACAAACATACCTATCCACGGACCTGACACAGGTACAAACATACCTATCCATGGACCTGACACAGGTACAAACATACCTATCCACGGACCTGACACAGGTACAAACATACCTATCCATGGACCTGACACAGGTACAAACATACCTATCCACGGACCTGACACTTGTAGACACAGATCTATCCATGGACCTGACACAGGTACAAACACACCTATCACAGACCTGACACAGGTACAAACACACCTATCACAGACCTGACACAGGTACAAACACACCTATCCACGGACCTGACACTTGTAGATACAGATCTAGCCATGGACCTCACATGGGAAGAAACAGATCTATCCATGGATAATGACATGCTGAAAGCCAACACTATTTGACATTCATTCATTCATTCATTCATTCATTCATTCATTCATTCGTTCATTCATTCCTTTCTTCGTTTCTTCGTTCGTTCATTCATTCGTTCGTTCGTTCGTTCGTTCGCTCGTTCATTCGTCTACCAATTTAATAATCAATTCCGGGTCTCACCTGAAGCGGATGTGGTCAATGGCGTCAGTGGTGAGTGTGCTGGAGGCGCTAGCACTGTGAGGGTTGCCATAGAGACTGGTGCACAGCTCGTGATGCACGGCAGTGACCTGACTGGTGGCGTACAACGTGGCTCCCGCATGGTCCACGTAGGTCTGGTCTGACACAGGAAACACCATGACACACTGATCACCCACATCATTAAATGGTCAAACCTGGAATACAGCACTGCTCCCACTTGGTACACATTAGTCTAGTCTGACACAAGAAGTATATGAAGACTGAAGAAATAAGAGAGAAGCAGGGAGAATTTTTATAATATTAATCAAAGGACATAACTCTTGAGAATTATCTCCCATGTTGTATAGAACTTCTCAAATCTAACACAGTTTGCGCTACCCATTCAGCTAGCATAGAAGCAGATACAAAGTACAAAAACAGTAAGCTCAGAACACTCCTCAAAAAATATAAGACGAATATATTGAACATAAGACGAATATATTGTATGTATTTCTCTCCTCTCTCATAGTTGTGTGTAGGGTAGTTGCAGAGTATAAAGGTAGGCTTGGGCACTCCTTTTTGAGGAGTGTTCTGAGCTTACAGTTTTTGTACTCTGTATCTGCTTCTATGCTAGCTGAATGGGTAGCGCAAACTGTGTTAGATTTGAGAAGTTCTATACAACATGGGAGATAATTCTCAAGAGTTAAGTCATTTGATTAACATATGAAGACTGTTTATGATTCTGGTAAACGATCAAATAAAATAACACAGCAAATGGCACAACTTTCAGATAGATTGATAATATGAAATCCAAAACAAGTGTGACTGTCCGCGTTCAAGCAAACAGGAACTAGAAAGAAAAAAAACCACACAAAAAAAGAATAAGAAAACGTATTTAATATTTCTCAAGCAGGACGGAGCAGCAGGGAAGTTTCAGTCTTTTTTTCCTAATTTTTGTATTGGTGTTTGTTTGTTTGTGATCTTTCACTTGACAAAGGCCACTTGGCCGAAAATGTGCGTCTGTCTTGTCTTGTTGTATTAAATACGTGTTCTGATTATTATTTTTTTTCGAGTTTTTTCCTGGTTACAGATTGATAAGTTTAAATATCTGAGAACGGTCATCTCACCAGACGGCAAATGCTTATCAGATATAGCCAGCAGAATCGGCCAAGCCGAAGCAACATCCAAGAAGAAGAAAGAGATTCTTACCAACAAATGCCTATCAATTAACATCTGGAAGAGAGTTCTTGAGTGTTATATAGAACTGATACTGTTGTACGGATGCGAGGCGTGGACAGCCAACACGCAAAGTCAGAACAAAATCGAGACTATTGAAATGTGGTTTCTAAGAAGAATGTTGAGAGTTCCTTGGACAGCAAAGAAAACAAACGAGACAGTCTTGATGGAGGCAGACACAAGAACATCATTAATAACAGTCGCCGTGGTGTAATGGTTAACACAACGGACTACCGACTGGAAGGTTGTGGGTTCGAATCCCCATCAGTCTCTTCAAAAATCATTGTGGGATTTTTCGGCTCTAACCGGCTCCTACCCAGAGCTGGGCGTGCTATGGGCTCATTGGGAAGACTGGGACCACACAGTCGCGTCTCATCCACTTCGCCGATGCGTCATTGAGGGTGTGGCTCAAATCTTCTGACCAGCACCGCAGGTGTTTGCATCTCTCAGGCCTGGTTGACGCCAGGATATATTATGATAGTAAGCGTAGAGTACAGCCCTGTCACGCAGTCTCAATCCTAGATGGAACTCCACAACATCATGATTATCATCCACATCGACATCATCATCATCGCATAATAGAAAAAAAAACACAACAGTTTCAGCTTCTGTGGCCATTAGGGTGGCGCAGAAAATGGGACGAGAAAAGAAAAGAAAATCATTAACAAAAAAGATTAGAAAAAGACATGCAACATTATTTTATAGGCCATTCTATGAGGAAAGAGAAATTAGAGCACCTGGTCACAACAGGAAAGCTGGAGAGAAAGAGAACACCAGATAGACCCAGAGAAAAAGAAACTGGACGGATTTGCAGGGTGGCTGAGGACAGAGAAGGTGGACGGTGTACTTGCAGCGACAAGGGATAGATTCGTATGGAAGGCCATGATCGCCAACGCCATGTGGCAGGGCACATGATGATGATGATGATGATGATGATGATGATGATGATGATGATGATGATGATGATGATGATGATGATTAAACCTGCCAAACAGCACAGTTCATATAGGTCTGGTGTCAGACAGGAACAGTCCAGACATGCCTACTGGAGTACAGGCTGATTCCAAAGTGGTCCATAGAGGTCTGTTCTAAATCACCGGAAAATGATGGGATCAACGCTGTTTCCACACAATGCCACGTACAATCAGAACACTAAAAATATGTAAACATTGTCCTGTAACCCTGATGTCGTTAGGCAGTGAAGTGGTTGAGATATAAAATTTTGTAGTGTCCAGTACAATGAAGGACACGCCCATCTCTTCTCCCCCAGAGCTTTATCTTCACAGTGAGGTATACAACTAGACACGTTTAAAGGGGGCAGACCTACCCAGATTTGGGTACCAAGATTGTGATGTTCAATGTTTCAGTTCTAATTAACCAGTCACCATGATATTTAGCAAGAAGATACCTCAGACAGTATTCTTTGGATTAAATATCTTTGTTGGGGTCTGTGAGTTATGAAAAGTTGACAAAAATTAATTAATTAAAAAATGTTCTCACGAAAATGAAAAAATATAGTACATACTGTGACATTTGTAACCACACATATATGTTCATGTTAGGAATTTGATATTTAGTGAGCAAACACATCTGTATAGTATGTATGGCGTGTAGTAAAATCTTAGCTCTACTATCATTATTGTCTGTACAATCATCATACCAATTTTTAGAATAATTTTAATAAAAAAAGTTATAATACAACTTTTGATAAAAACGTTTCTTTCATGCAGAACTGCATGATTTTAGTACCAGCTATAGGTACTTGTCCCTGCTATATGTGTGTCAAATATCAAGGAAATCGGATGAAAACTTTTGAACATATTATGTCTGATGTATACAGTCTCGCGAAAAATCACAATTAATTAATTAATTTTTATCAACTTTTCATAACTCACAGACCCCAACAAAGATATTCAATCCAAAGAATACTGTCTGAGATATCTTCTTGCCAAATCATCATGGTGATTGGCTAATTAGAACTGAAACACTGAACATCACAATCTTGGTACCCAAATCTGGGTAGGTCTGCCCCCTTATTAAAGGATAACCACTTTCCTTCATTCATTCATTCATTCATTCATTTATTCGTTCATTACTTATTCATTTATTTATATATTCATTCATTTATTGCTTTCCCTTTTTTTAAACAAAGATGAGGATGACGACAGGTTTAACCCTTTGACTCCCCGCACCCTATTTACCAACTGAAAAACTTAACCTTCGACTCCCTCACCCTATCCACCAGCTTCCTGCTGGAAGCTAGTACATAGGGTGAAGGAGTCAAAGGTTAAGATTTTGCTTTGCTACACGGGTGCTAGGATGGTTGACAATGCAGGGTGCTGGTGGACAGGGTACGGGAGTCAAAGGGTTAAAGTATCTGGCCAGTTTTCACAGTGACAGTGATGACGACAATGGCCACCAGCACGCCAGACGTCCTATGTATGCTTTGTTGGACATTACTTCTTCCTGTGTCTTCGTACGAGATAATGCAGTGAACACAAGGACCTCCAAGACATTGTCTGGAATGTTTGTGAACATCGTATATATTACACTGTATGTTTGTGAACATCATTCAAACACTGTACGTTATGAAGTTGATGGATCCCAGACGTTGCGGCACGCAGACCCACCAGCGAGTGGATATGCCCTGGTGCCCACGAACCAGACCCCCAGTTATTGGTAAATAGCTCCACTGCCTTGTGGACATCTCGGAAGAGAATAATGCTAAGGGAGTAAACCCCGGGGAAAAAAATCACCCTGCTGCCTTGTAGGTTGTCGTGGGAACGACAAAGGCTAACGGAGAGACAGTAAAAAAAAACCCAAACACACACACACACACACACACACACACACACACACACACACACACACACACACACACACACACACACACACACACACAAACAAACAAACAACCTACAACATGGAAGGCAACGAGAAACCACCATCGTATTTTCCCTAGAATAATCATGGCCAGACAAAAGCTGGAGGGACAGAGAGCACCAGGTAGGCCCAGGGAAAAAATTATTGGACAGACTTGCAGAGTGGCTGAAGACAGAGAGGGTGGAAGATGTGCTCGCGGCAACAAGGGACAGAAGCATATGGAGAGCCATGATCGCCAACGCCATGTGCCAAGGTACTTGATGATGATGATGTATGTGAGCATCACTCAAACACTGTATGTATGTGAGCATCACTCAAACACTGATGTATGTGAGCATCACTCAAACACTGTATGTATGTGAGCATCACTCAAACACTGTATGTATGTGAGCATCACTCAAACACTGTATGTATGTGAGCATCACTCAAACACTGTATGTATGTGAGCATCACTCAAACACTGTAGTATGTGAGCATCACTCAAACACTGTATGTATGTGAGCATCACTCAAACACTGTATGTATGTGAACATCACTCAAACACTGTATGTATGTGAGCATCACTCAAACACTGTATGTATGTGAGCATCACTCAGACACTGTATGTATGTGAGCATCACTCAACACTGTATGTATGTGAGCATCACTCAAACACTGTATGTATGTGAGCATCACAATTCACTGTATGTATGTGAGCATCACTCAACACTGTATGTATGTGAGCATCACTCAAACACTGTATGTATGTGAGCATCACTCAACACTGTATGTATGTGAACATCACTCAGACACTGTATGTATGTGAGCATCACCAAACACTGTATGTATGTGAGCATCACTCAACACTGTATGTATGTGAGCATCACTCAGACACTGTATGTATGTGACGATTCACTCAAACACTGTATGTATGTGACCTCACAACACTGTATGTATGTGAGCATCACTCAAACACTGTATGTATGTGAGCATCACCTAATCACTGTATGTATGTGAGCATCACTCAAACACTGTATGTATGTGACCTTACATCAAACACTGTATGTATGTGACCGTTACACAAACACTGTATGTATGTGACCATACACAAACACTGTATGTATGTGACCGTTACACAAACACTGTATGTATGTGACCGTTACACAAACACTGTATGTATGTGACCGTTACACAGACACTGTATGTATGTGACCGTTACACAAACACTGTATGTATGTGACCGTTACACAAACACTGTATGTATGTGACCGTTACACAAACACTGTATGTATGTGACCGTTACACAAACACTGTATGTATGTGACTGTTACACAAACACTGTATGTATGTGACTGTTACACAAACACTGTATGTATGTGACCGTTACACAAACACTGTATGTATGTGACTGTTACACAAACACTGTATGTATGTGACGTTACACAAACACTGTATGTATGTGACCGTTACACAAACACTGTATGTATGTGAGCTCACTCAAACACTGTATGTGTATGAAATCAGACACTGTATACATGAGCATCATAAAGACACTGTATACATGAGACATCAAAAGACACTGTATTACATGACATCTAAAGACACTGTTTACATGAGCACCATAAAGACACTGTTTACATGACATCATAAAGACACTGTATACATGAGCACTTATAAAGACACTGTATAGTATGGCATCATAAAGACACTGTTTACATGGCATCTTTAAAGACACTGTTTACATGTGAGCTCAAAAACACTGTTACATGACATATAAGACACGTATACATGCATCATAAAGACACTGTATACTGAGCATCATAAAGACACTGTATATGGCATCATTAAAGACACTTATACATGAGCATCATAAAGACACTGTTTACATGAGCACCAAAGACACTGTATCATGAGATCATAAAGACACTGATACATGAGCATCATAAAGACACTGTATACATGTAGCATCATAAAGACACTGATACATGAGCATCATAAAGACACTGTATACTTGACATCATAAAGACACTGTATACATGAGCATCATAAAGACACTGATCATGAGCATCATAAAGCACTGTATGCATGTGACATCATAAAGACACTGTATGCATGAGCATTCATAAAACACTGTATACATGGACATATAAAGACACTGATACATGAGCATCAAAGACACTGATACATGTGCATCATAAAGACACTGATACATGAGCATCATAAAACACTGTATACATGAGGCATCATTAAAGAA
>JAPXFY010000023.1:2698341-2715841 GCA_030674185.1 Monoplex corrugatus
ACACAGATATACACAAACACAACACATACACCTAGATATACACAAACCACAACACATGACACCAGATATACACAAACACACAACACATACACCTAGATATACACAAACACAAACACATGTCACACAGATATACACAAACACACAACACATGACACCCAGATATACACAAACACATCAACACACACATGACACCTAGATATACACAACACACAACACATGACACCAGATATACACAAACACACAACACATGACACCTAGATATACACAAACACACAACACATGACACCTAGATATACACAAACACACAACACATGACACCTAGATATACACAAACACACAACACATGACACCTAGATATACACAAACACACAACACATGACACCTAGATATACACAAACACACAACACATGACACAGATATACACAAACACACAACACATGACACCTAGATATACACAAACACACAACACATGACACCTAGATATACACAAACACACAACACATGACACCTAGATATACACAAACACACAACACATGACACAGATATACACAAACACACAACACATGACACTAGATATACACAAACACACAACACATGACACCTAGATATACACAAAACACACAACACATGACACCTAGATATACACAAACACACAACACATTACACACACAGATATACACAAACACACAACACATGACACCCTAGATATACACAAACACACAACACTACACTAGATATACACAAACACACAACACAACACCCAGAATACACAAACACACAAACAACACACACCACCGATATACACAAACACACAACACATGACACCAGATATACACAAACACACAACACATGACACCAGATATACACAAACACACAACACATGACACCTAGATATACACAAACACACAACACATGACACCTAGATATACACAAACACACAACACATGACACACAGATATACACAAACACACAACACATGACACCTAGATATACACAAACACACAACACATGACACCAGATATACACAAACACACAACACATGACACACAGATATACACAAACACACAACACATGACACCTAGATATACAAAACACACAACACATGACACCTAGATATACACAAACACACAACACATGACACCAGATATACACAAACACACAACACATGACACACAGATATACACAAACACACAACACATGACACCTAGATATACACAAACACAACACATACCCAGATATACACAAACACACACACACATGACAACCCAGATATACACAAACACACAATACCCAGATATACACAAACACACAACACCCAGATATACACAAACACACAACACCCAGATATACACAAACACACAACACCCAGATATACACAAACACACAACACCCAGATATACACAAACACACCCATACACACAACACATGACACCCATATATACACAAACACACCCATACACACAACACATGGCACCCATATATACACAAACACACCCATACACACAACACATAGCATCCAGGTACAAAGCACATGAAACCCAATTACACACATACATACTTTATACACAACACATGGCACTCAATTACATATAAAGGCACAATGTTGTATTATATGTACTCTCTCTCTCTCTCTCTCTCTCTCTCTCTCTCTCTCACACACACACACACACACACACACACACACACACACACACACACACACACACACACACACACAGAGAAAGAACTGTCACAATATACCAGCTGATATATACATATATTATACTACAGATAATGCATGGGAAAAGATCAACATGTGCAATAAATTTATATCATTTATTATCACTATTATTACATCATCATAATAATAACAATTATATTATTATTGTTTTTTACATTATTATCATTATTGTTGTTTTGATATTATGATACTACTACTGATACTACTACTACTACTACTACTAGTACTATTGTCATTATCATCATCATTATCATCACTCACCTATCATCACTGTCATCATCATCAATCATATCATCATCATCATCATCAATTAGTTATGTAGAGAGATTTTAATTTCACTTAAAATATGCTAGAGAATGGTAGAAGAAATTCAGTTCTCAAGGTTACAGTCAATGGAATTGATATGTGCTACTCTTGTTGCAACATGACTCCAGAATATTTGTCACCAAATCAAGCATGCATGGTGAAAATGTTACCTGTATACATGCATGGTGAAAATGTTACCTGTATACATGCATGGTGAAAATGTTACCTGTATACATGCATGGTGAAAATGTTACCTGTATACATGCATGGTGAAAATGTTACCTGTATACATGTATGGTGAAAATGTTACATATGTATGGTGAAAATGTTACCTGTATACATGTATGGTGAAAATGTTACCTGTATACATGTATGGTGAAAATGTTACATGTATACATGTATGGTGAAAATGTTACCTGTATACATGTATGGTGAAAAATGTTACCTGTATACATGTATGGTGAAAATGTTACCTGTATACATGTCTGCTGAAAATGTTACCTGTATACATGTATGGTGAAAATGTTACCTGTATATACATGTATGGTGAAAATGTTACCTGTATACATGTATGGTGAAAATGTTACCTGTATACATGTATGGTGAAAATGTTACAATATGTATGGTGAAAATGTTACCTGTATACATGCATGGTGAAAATGTTACCTGTATACATGTCTGCTGAAAATGTTACCTGTATACATGTATGGTGAAAATGTTACCTGTATACATGTCTGCTGAAAATGTTACCTGTATACATGTATGGTGAAAATGTTACCTGTGTACATGTATGGTGAAAATGTTACCTGTATACATGTATGGTGAAAATGTTACCTGTATACATGTATGGTGAAAATGTTACCTGTATACATGTCTGCTAAAATGTTACATATCTATGGTGAAAATGTTACCTGTATACATGTCTGGTGAAAATGTTACCTGTATACATGTATGGTGAAAATGTTACCTGTATACATGTATGGTGAAAATGTTACCTGTATACATGTCTGCTAAAATGTTACATATTATGGTGAAAATGTTACCTGTACACATGTCTGGTGAAAATGTTACCTGTATACATGTCTGGTGACACCTGTATACATGTCTGGTGAAAATGTTACCTGTATACATGTCTGGTGAAAATGTTACCTGTATACATGTATGGTGAAAATGTTACCTGTATACATGTCTGGTGACACCTGTATACATGTCTGGTGAAAATGTTACCTGTATACATGTCTGGTGAAAATGTTACCTGTATACATGTATGGTGAAAATGTTACCTGTATACATGTCTGCTGAAAATGTTACCTGTATACATGTATGGTGAAAATGTTACCTGTATACATGTATGGTGAAAATGTTACCTGTATACATGTCTGCTGAAAATGTTACCTGTATACATGTCTGCTGAAAATGTTACCTGTATACATGTATGGTGAAAATGTTACCTGTATACATGTCTGCTGAAAATGTTACCTGTATACATGTCTGCTGAAAATGTTACCTGTATACATGTATGGTGAAAATGTTACCTGTATACATGTCTGCTGAAAATGTTACCTGTATACATGTCTGCTGAAAATGTTACCTGTATACATGTCTGCTGAAAATGTTACCTGTATACATGTTGGTGAAAATGTTACCTGTATACATGTATGGTGAAAATGTTACATATGTATGGTGAAAATGTTACCTGTATACATGTCTGGTGAAAATGTTACCTGTATACATGTCTGGTGAAAATGTTACCTGCATACATGTATGCTGAAAATGTTACCTGTATACATGTATGGTGAAAATGTTACCTGTATACATGTATGGTGAAAATGTTACCTGTATACATGTATGGTGAAAATGTTACCTGTATACATGTATGGTGAAAATGTTACCTGTATACATGTATGGTGAAAATGTTACCTGTATACATGTATGGTGAAAATGTTACCTGTATACATGTATGGTGAAAATGTTACCTGTATACCTGTACGGTGAAAATGTTACCTGTACGGTGAAAATGTTACCTGTATACATGTATGGTGAAAATGTTACCTGTATACATGTACGGTGAAAATGTTACCTGTATACCTGTATGGTGAAAATGTTACCTGTATACCTGTATGGTGAAAATGTTACCTGTATACATGTATGCGAAAGTGTAACCTGTATACATCTCATCAGGCATAAGTTAAAATCCACGTCTCCTTTCTAATAGTTTCTCTAATGTCCACCGTATTCAAACATATTTTGTTAGCTCAGCCTTTTTTCAATGCTTTACTGCAAAGTTCAGTTGATTTTCTTTTTTTTAATAAACTTCTTTTTTTACCATTATTTTGTGTATATGTTTGTTAAACACATTTTATAGTCATGTTAGACGCGCTACCAAAGTCAGCTCTCTGAATTCAGTAGGTTTACAGTTGGTTTCTCAGAAGAATGTTGAAAGTTCCATGGACAGCAAAGAAAACAAACGAGACAGTCTTGATGGAGGCAGACACAAGTAGATCACTCATAAGGAAGATTAGGAAAAGACAAGCAACATTTATAGGCCATTTTATGAGGAAGGGGGTTCTGGAGCACCTGGTCACAACGGGGAAGCTGGAGGGAAAGAGAGCACCAGGTAGACCCAGGGAGAGAATGCTAGACGGACTTGCAGAGTGGCTGGGGATGGGGAGGGTGGGGGAGATGCTGGGGGCAACGAGAGATAGAGATGGTTGAAGTCCATGGTCGCCAACGCCATGCGGCAGGGCACCTGATGATGATGATGATGATGACAGTTGGTTGCTACCTACTGTTTAAAGAAAACATATGTTCTGATTTTTGTCAGATGTGTGTATGCATGTTGTTTTGTCCCACAGCGCAGGCAGTGTGTTGCTGCACAGTCTGCGTGTGCTGTCTTTGGCGGGCTGCATGCTGGCTGTTGTGTTTCCACAGGCCAGCAACTAACGTGATTTACAGTATCTTTACCCAGCATATTCGATGATCTGCACGCAAATTTGCAAAAGATATGACTAAAACAAATATTATCTAATTCTGTATCAATTCCAAAGGAGGCAGTTTACATCGCCGCAAGGAACCCCACCCTCAACCGTGACCGGGGCCGACACAACCTGCCATCGGTGTACTCCTCACTTATTCAGTCACACTGTCGTGAGTTCGCTCACGGCGGTGCGCACTGAAGCCAGTTCTCAACCCAGCAGTTGCGCTGAAGAAGTCGGCCGGATCGCCGATGAAAGCTACGCAGTCAGTTGCTTTTTTGTCACTGAAAGACAGGTTCAGCCAGGTAGCCATTAATTCCAAATAACTTTCTGTCCTGTAATGTCTGGTCAAATTAAATTGATTTTGGTCGAACACGACATTTCCTGTGAATGGAAACACCTGTTAGGGCACATTTTCATTTCTGTACATTTTGTTTTTCAAATATTTTCAAAAAAATGTTCAGATATACCAACACCGACAAAACAAATGTTCAAGTCTGTTTATTTCATTATCTCACAAAGTTCACGTGTAAGTTTATGAGAATGACTATTTCTTTTAAAACTGTACTGGCAATAACAATATCATCAACAGCAGGAAGAATAACAGAAACGCCAGCATTACTATTACTACTACTACTATACTACTACTACTACTACTCATGATGATGATGATGATGGGAGTGCTTTTGATCTTAGCCTAATCTTCTACGGGCATCATCATCACCATCATCATCATCGACAACACCAAACAACCACCACCCTCACCATCATCACCATCATCATGCATCTCATCATCGACAACACCAAACCCATCACCACCCTCACCATCATCACCATCATCATCATCGTCATCGACAACACCAACCCATCACCACCCTCACCATCATCACCATCATCATCATCGTCACGACAACACCAAATCCACCACCACCACCACCACACCTCACCATCATCATCATCGTCATCGACAACACCAAACCACCACCACCCTCACCATCATCACCATCATCATCATCGTCATCGACAACACCAAACCACCACCACCCTCACCATCATCACCATCATCATCATCATCATCGACAACACCAAACCACCACCACCCTCACCATCATCATCATCGACAACACCAAACCACCACCACCCTCACCATCATCATCATCGACAACACCAAACCACCACCACCCTCACCATCATCATCATCGTGATCGACAACACCAAACCACCACCACCCTCACCATCATCACCATCGATCACCAATCATCACCAATCCCTCATCATCGACAACACCAAACCACCACCACCCTCACCATCATCACCATCATCGTCATCGACAACACCAAACCATCACCACCCTCACCATCATCGTCATCGTCATCGACAACACCAAACCACACCACCCTCACCATCATCATCATCGTCATCGACAACACCAAACCATCACACCCACCTCATCACATCATCATCATCGTCATCGACAACACCAAACACCACCCACCACCACCTACCACCAAACCATCACCCATCATCATTCATCGTCATCGACAACACCAAACCACCACCACCCTCACCATCATCATCTCATCATCATCGTCATCGACAACACCAAACCACCACCACCCTCACCATCAACCAAACATCTCATCATCGTCATCGACAACACCAAACCACCACCACCCTCACCATCATCGTCATCGCATCGACAACACCAAACCACCACCACCCTCACCACCATCATCGTCATCATCATCGTCATCGACAACACCAAACCACCACCACCCTCACCATCATCACCATCATCATCATCGTCATCGACAACACCAAACCACCACCACCCTCACCATCATCATCATCGTCATCGACAACACCAAACCACCACCACCCTCACCATCATCACCATCATCATCATCGTCATCGACAACACCAAACCACACCACCATCATCACCATCATCATCATCGTCATCGACAACACCAAACCACCACCACCCTCACCATCATCACCATCATCATCATCGTCATCGACAACACCAAACCACCACCACCTCACCACTCACATCTCATCATCGTCATCGACAACACCAAACCACCACCCACCTCTCACCATCATCGTCATCGACAACAACCAACCACCACCACCCTCATCATCATCTCATCGACCACAAACACCACCTCACCATCATCGTCATCGACAACACCAAACACTCACCACCACTCACATCGCTCACCCCCACCCACCATCATCATCCATCGACAACACCAAACCACCACCACCCTCTACTATCTCATCATCGTCATCGACAACACCAAACCATCACCACCCTCACCATCATCACCATCATCATCATCGTCATCGACAACACCAAACCACCACCACCCTCACCATCATCATCATCGACACAACACCAACCCACCACACCCTCACCATCATCACCATCATCACCATCGTCATCGACAACACCAAACCACCACCACTCTCACCATCATCATCATCGACAACACCAAACCACCACCACCCTCACCATCATCACCATCGTCATCGACAACACCAAACCATCCACCACCCTCATCCATCATCACCATCATCATCATCAGTCATCGACAACACCAAACCATCACCACCCTCACCATCATCACCATCATCATCATCGTCATCGACAACACCAAACCACCACCACCCTCACCATCATCATCATTCGACAACACCAAACCACCACCACTCTCACCATCATCACCATCTCATCACCATCGTCATCGACAACACCAAACCATCACCACCATCACCATCATCACCATCGTCATCGACAACACCAAACCACCACCACCCTCACCATCATCATCATCGTGTGATTTATCTCATACAAAATGTTCGACAATTCCCAGGAGCCAGAACAACTAGAGACTACAACATCAAAGTTGTTCAAATCACAAACCTACCCCCCCCCTCCCCCCATACATTACCAACGACGGCGGAAATAAATGAAAGAGAAAGAAAAGAAAGGAAACCCTACATCGTACAATCTGACATTCACCCTGAAATCGTACAATCTGACATTCACCCTGCATCGTACAATCTGACATTCACCCTGAAATCGTACAATCTGACATTCACCCTGAAATCGTACAATCTGACATTCACCCTGCATCCTACAATCTGACATTCACCCTACATCTTACAATCTGAAATTCACCCTGAAATCGTACAATCTGACATTCACCCTGCATCGTACAATCTGACATTCACCCTGCATCGTACCATCTGACATTCACCCTGAAATCGTACAATCTGACATTCACCCTGAAATCGTACAATCTGACATTCACCCTGCATCGTACCATCTGACATTCACCCTGAAATCGTACAATCTGACATTCACCCTGAAATCGTACAATCTGACATTCACCCTGAAATCGTACAATCTGACATTCACCCTGAAATCGTACAATCTGACATTCACCCTGCATCGTACAATCTGACATTCACTCTGCATCGTACAATCTGACATTCACCCTGCATTGTACAATCTGACATTCTGTGATTACTAGTGACAATCTTTAAATAAACTTTATTTTCCCCAACCGTTCATCATCATCATCAAAGTGCCTTGCCACATGGCGTTGACGATCATGGCCTTCCATCTGTTTCTATCTCTTGTTGTCTCAAGCACCTCTTCCACCCTCTGTCTTCAGCCACCCTGCAAGTCCGTACAATATCTTTCCCTGGGTCTACCTGGTGCACTCTTTCTCTCCAGCTTTCCTGTTGTGACCAGGTGCTCCAATTCTCCTTTCCTCATAAAATGGCCTGTAAATGTTGCCTGTCTTTTCCTAATCTTCCTTATGAATGATCTACTTGTGTCTGCCTCCATCAAAACTGTCTCGTTTGTTTTCTTTGCTGTCCATGGAACTCTCAACATTTTTCTTAGAAACCACATCTCGGCTGCCTCAATCTTGTTCTGGCTTTGCGTGTTGACTGACCATGACTCACAACCGTATAACATTATCGGTTCTATGTAACATTCAAGAACTCTCTTCCCCAACCGTTATCACTATCAAATTTTAAATTCCAACAAGTCTACGCACAGCATACAAGGACAGTGATCTTGTCATATGACAGACGAGACTCGTGCAGTAGATCAGACAGGTGGCAGACACGGCAGCAAGCAGCTGACCAGCGACTAGACACTGGTGGTTTTGACATTGCCAGAGGGCTGCTACCTTACAAAACGTGTTGCTGAAAATGTACTTTGAAGCGGGAGTGCCATCTCCAGGATTTTAAAGCGATATGGAGACACTGGCAGCGTAGAAAATATAGTACTCTGTTTTTGTTACAAATTTCGATTTCAGTTTCAATTTCTCAAGATGACGTCTCCGCACTCAGAATGAATTCCATACACAACATTTATTGGCCATTTTATGAGGAAAGGGGAATCAGAGCACCTGGTCACAATAGAAAAGCTGGAGGGAATGAGAACACCAGGTAGACCCAGGGAAAAAATATTGGACGGACTTGCAAGGTGGCTGAGGACAGAGAGGGTGGAAGATGTGCTTGCGGCGACAAGGGATAGATGCATATGGAGGGCCATGATCGCCAACGCCATGTGGCAGGGCGCTTGATGATGATGTACTAACGTCAAAGGTGCCATACGATGGAGAAGATCCAGGATGATCACGGCACAAGCCTTAAGCCTGCACATAAACCCACGAGCTGGCCAGGTCCTGAGGTTCCCCCCGTTGGGATGCCGGGGGCTCTTTCAGTATAAATAGTATCCCCATCTTCTGGAAATTCTGTGCTAGAAATTTCCTCTTTTCTGTCACTCTCTTTGTTTCTGCCTTATTGCCTTGCTTTCTGTCATTTCTACTTATTTTCTGCCTTAATGGTCCATTCACCTGTATTTTTCCGATGAAGTCTTACGTACTTATTCTTCGGACTGATAATTGGGTACATGTATTAAGTGCATTTTTGGCTCTCAGGAGGTGAGATATGCGGAAGCAATTTTAGGTAATGTATGCCTGTTTTTATATATGCATACCATGCTGAGACAGCGTCGGCTGCGCTGGTTGGGCCACGTTCACCGCATGGAAGATGGTCGCATCCCAAAAGACATCCTTTATGGTGAGCTTGCCACAGGGCAGAGAAACATTGGCCGCCTACAGCTGAGATACAAAGACGTTTGCAAGCGTGACATGAAGGCGCTTGAGATCAACACTGAGTCCTGGGAGGACCTCGCAGACGACCGCAACAGCTGGAGAACCACTCTCAAGAAACAGCTGCGGATTGGTGAGGACAAACTGTCAGCTGCTGCAGCAGAAAAGCGAGTTCGCAGAAAAGGGATGACAGCCAACAGACCAGCATCAACATACACATGCGACCGCTGCGACAGAGACTGCCTCTCTCGCATTGGTCTCTACAGTCACAGGCGACGCTGCTTGGACCAAGCAGACAGCCCATCTAGACATTAGAACGGATGTACTTTGACCATGGTCAGCCATGACCGAGGGAGGCCTACTACTATATGTTTTGGTGTCCTTATGTATGTTTATATTTGTATTCAGGTGTGTTTTTTTAAATTTCCTCTGTGCGGTAAATCGGACGGAATGGTCCTACGCCGGGGGCATGTCCTTAGATTATGTGCGCGAATGCATTGATATGTGTACTGAATTTTCTTTTCTTTTTCTTTTTTTTTTTTCCTGTTGAAGTTTTGTGTTTTGAAGCGTTTATAGCCCTGATGTGGCTCTGCGCATTCGGCTGGGCTTTAAACAACAATAAAAGAAAGAAAGAAAGAAAGGTACTGAGGTGCTAACTATATAGTTCCATAACTCTGGGGTCATAGGGGAGTGAGGTAGCAGAGACCTCAACTTTTCCCGGGGCCAGCACCAGGAGGGCGAAGCCCATCTCCTCTCCCTCGATTCAAATTCGTTTTCATATTCACATTTTTAAAACCAAGACTTCAGAAAGGCAAGAAGGCTAATTGGTCTTCAAGGGGTGGGACCTGGGAAATCAACCAATCTCTCCAATGTTTTATACCAAGGTAGCCGTGAAATACCCTGCTCTTCACGATTTTCAACTGCCGTGGGATCTAAAGCATGTACAGACACATGGGTCCGACTCGTTTTTCGTCCCCATCCGAAGTACTAGATGTTCAGTTCGATTTTCCGGTCAAACTGAGGAGAAAAGTCGAGGCATCTCCCTGCGTTTGTTACAAAGTAGAGGAAAGAAAAGTAGTAAAATACTGACATATACTTATTTACATGCCGCATCAAATGCGGGAAGAAAACTTGCTACTGTTGTCTTAAAGACAGGAGGGGGGGGGGGGGGAGGGGGGGTAACTGATTTTTTCATCTCTGGAAGTAAACATTTTCTTCTTTACACTGCAAAGTGCAGTTAAAGTGACATGAGTCTTCAGCTGGTACTGGTCGGAAACTCTTATGTAAAACTTAAAACTTTTAGCTAAAACAGATTAACAGGGATGCCTTTGTACCCACTTATCTGAACTTTGATTGGAAAGTTCCATATTGAAAAGATTTCATGCTATCTGGAAAGACTGCTGTTTCAGCGACAAAATGATTATTGTTCTAAATGGTAGTGATAACATCAAAGTGTAGAGAAAACTAAATTAATGAACAATACTGATTAGTCAATCATGCAGACCCGAATGATTCGCTGTCACCGTGCATGGCTAGTTCTTAACCTGAAAAGACAGACGCAAATTGATGGTCTGGGAATGCAGTGCCTACTTAAGGTTTTCGCTTAAGGAAGTAAGGCCTTGTGTATGTACAGATGTAAGCGTTTATTTGGCCTGGGTTCAAGCCTACCTCGTTCTTGTGGGGATGGCAGGGCCAGGGACTCTTTCTGTGTAAACAGATCCTCGCCTTGTGGAAATTCATTCGTCTGACATTTCCTCATTGTCACCACTCTGTGTCTTTGTTTATGACGTTACCCTATCGCCTTTTCCTCATTTTCTGTCTGCCAGTCTGGTTCATTCTCCGTAATGTTCAGGTTTTCAATTCCTACCTGTCTGTCTGTCTGTCTGGTCCATTCTCCGTAATGTTCAGGTTTTCAATTCCTACCTGTCTGTCTGTCTGTCTGTCTGGTCCATTCACCTTAGTGTTTAGGTTTTCAATTCCTGTTTGTCTGTCTGTTTGTCTGTCTATCTGTCTCGTCCATTCACCTTAATGTTTAGGTTTTCAATTCCTACCTGTCTGTCTGTCTGTCTCGTCCATTCACCTTTAATGTTTACGTTTTCAATTCCTATCTGTCTGTCTGTATGTCTGTCTGTCTGTCTCTCTGGTCCATTCACCTTAATGTTTACGTTTTCAATTCCTACCTATCTGTCTGTCTGTCTGTCTGTCTGGTCCATTCACCTTAATGTTTGTTTTCAATACCTGTCTGTCTGTCTGTCTGTCTGATCCATTCATCTTAATGTTTAGGTTTTCAATTCCTACCTGTCTGTCTGTCTGTCCGTCTGGTCCGTTCACCTCAATGTTCAGGTTTTCAATTCCTACCTGTCTGTCTGTCTGTCTGTCTCGTCCATTCACCTTAATGTTAAAGTTTTCAATTCCTACCTGTCTGTCTGTCTGTCTGTCTGGTCCGTTCACCTTAATGTTTAGGTTTTCAATTCCTGTCTGTCTGTCTGTCTGTCTTCTGTGTGTCTATCTATCTGGTCCATTCACTGAGGTTTTCAGTCAACTCTAGTACACACGTATACACACACACACACACACACACACACACACACACACACACACACACACACACACATATATATATATATATATATATATATATATATATATATATATATAGTATCTAACTGACATATATACTAGCTACCGAAGACAAATATGTTTAATATGCAGAAGCAGACGTTTACGTTTCCTGAGCAGTGTGGGTCAAAACACCACACAATGTACGTACACTCATCCCAGACAAAACTTTACAAGGAGGAGCAGCGTGGCTTGAGAAGACACTGTGTACACCCACTAAACCCCAGCCTCAGTAGGTGACTGGCCTTGTTCACGGTCGGGGAAGATAAAGCTGCAAGGACGAGGAGCTGGGCAAGCCCGTATTATGCAGGCCCCGAGAAACGTTGAGGTCTTTACCACCTCACTCCCTTAATATCTTCCAGTCAAGGGACAATTTATTTTGGCCAAGACAATTTTTGTTCGTTCTCATTAGATTGATTTTCAAATTACGCCCTCCCGTTCTAAGAGAAGTTGGTCAAGACATAGTTACATTATTTCCTTTTTATTACAAGTACATATCAAGACATAGTTCCATACAGTTACATACAGTGTAACTAGACAGTCTTGATGGAGGCAGACACAAGTAGATCACTCATAAGGAAGATTAGGAAAAGACAGGCAACATTTATCGGCCATTTTATGAGGAAGGGGGATTTGGAGCACCTGGTCACAACGGGGAAAGCTGCCCAGGGAGAAAATGCTGGACGGACTTGCAGAGTGGCTGGGAACGAGGAAGGGTGGGGGAGATGCTAGGGGCAACGAGAGATAGAGACAGATGGAAGTCCATGATCGCCAACGCCATGCGGCAGGGCACCTGATGATGATGATGACATACAGTGTTACGTATAAAATACCCCCCCCCCCCACTCCTTGTTTTTTAACAAGTACATTTCAACACAGGTAAATTTATAATGTTCCTATTTTTACAGGTAATTTTTAACCACGTTGTATAGGACGTTCTACTCTGTGACCGTGAAACACACACACACACACACACATATAGATACACAGACACACACACACACACACACACACACACACACACACACACACACACACAAACACACACACACATACAGATACACAGACACACATACAGATACACAGACACACCACACCATGCGCGCAGCGCAGAACACACACACACACACACACACACACACACACACACAACACACACACACAAACAAACACACACACAACACACACACACACACACACACACACACACATTGTCTCTCTGGTCAACATGATGCGCCCTCGTTTTTCCTCAGACACGAACGTACTAATTAGTGCTACTGTAGTCCACTTTTTTTTTTTTATCGGAGACCTCAGTAAGTGCACATGCACCCCACCGGTCCACGTGCTCCGATCCAGAGCGAAACAACCTTGTCAAAACCATCAGTGAACGGGGTTAAAGCGGACATAGCGATTATTTCAGTATTGCAGCAGTAAGTCTCCAACTTTATAAACGTAATCCACAATCTGTAGACTCTGCAGATAAGCAAACACAGTTCCAAACAGTGTGTTCAGTGCAATGGAATCGATTAGACCAACAGTTACGCTGTAGCAGACAGCTTTGTGAGTTATCGCAATACAGCACACATACACAACACACACACACACACACACACACATCTACAACACTCACCCTGCAAAGCTGGGAATTCTTTTGACCTGATTTCCTCTACGCTATAGTTGTAAAACTCTGCCTTGTTCATATCGCCACGCAGCTGTCGGTGATCTAGGTTAAGAAAAGAGACAACACAAGATGTTAGTTCTCACGCTCTGTCGTCTGATCTTAGACCCGAAGCCATTTTGGTTTGGTCATGTGACCAGTCTGACCTTTGACAGAAACATAAACCTTTCATCGATCGAGCCGCGAACCAGCATAATCAGCTTCAAGAGTTTATTTTAGAGCGAAGCATCTTCATATGTTTTGTTTGCATCGTTGGGAATTCGTTTCGGAAAGTACTGACTCAAAGCGCAAACCGTTATCCGCGAGCCTATAACTCAACACTTCACTCCGCGCACGGCGCAAGGATATGGACGGAGCGAGCAGTGGTTCGTCACGTTGGTTGATATTGGCAAACGGCCGCACGCGAGCTAAGCATAGCCACTCCATCCTTTGCCACGCTAGACTGTACGCGCCTGCCTTCTAATTGTTGCCCAGATAACCCTTTGCTAGCTACCCAGGTATGTGTTTTCACTTTTCCTCACTCATACCATCCCTGCCTAACCATTTGTTCTGGACGAGTTTTGATTGATTTTCCGTTTTCCTTTTCCTCATATCATTCTGTGTTTGTCCGCTTTGTGTGTGTGTGTGTGCATCTTCCCAGATGTCTAGTTGATCGAGGTTGGCAGAGGACAGGGAGAGAGCGATCCCTTCTGCACCTTGTTTTCAGTCTTGGCTTTTCTTCATACACGATATCATGTAGCCAGGGGGCGATTACATGTATCTTCTCTCGCTTTCCGCTAAACCCCGATCCTCCTTTACCAAATACTTAGCCATTTAGCTGTATCATGTGATGTAGATTGTAATTGCATGCTTCAACTCTTTCCAAAACCCTGAAGGGGGTCGGTCTTTCTGACGGGTGTGATGGTAACTGACTTCAACCATCTGATTTGTTTTCCTTCTGACGTGCCATATTCCGTGCCCTGTGTGTGTGAAGGATTAACATTGTGCTGAATGTCTTCTCCCATGGCTGTAAAGTGGATGGAATGTTGGTTGGTACCTGACCACTGATTTATGGATAGTGTGGGTACGGGTTTAAAACGTTCATTCTGGCTTTATTGATCTGATTGACTGTAACCGTAGAACCTGCTATTTGTCTTTGAAAATACACCTACCTTAAAAAAAAGTCACCCGCTGATTTGTACTGGATTTCTATTATTATTATCATTATTATTATTATTGTTATTATTATTGTTATTATTATTATTATTATTATTATTATTATTATTATCATTATCATTATTATTATTATTATTGTTATTATTATTATTATTATTATTATTATTATTAACTCGCACGTGTGACCAACCTGCTTTGTCAATATTCCTGCCGTTTTGTGTCAGTCCATCCACTGTGATTATCCAGGAGTCTGGAATTATTCCTCCTCCCCCACCCTCCCTCCAATCACGCCAGTTTCTTGAAATATCATTCCTTCCCCATCCCTCCTCCCCCTGATCCTTCAAATATTCCTTCCAACCCCTCCCATACGAAATCTACCCTGAGTTCTTTCTTCCTCCCCGCCCACCCCCCACTCACTCAGTTTAGCCCCGAAATTCCCCGCAAAACCGCCTGCTGGCAAATCCATACAGTGTATTTATCAAACCGCTCTATCACTGCACCATGCACCTACCTATCTCACCGTTTACCAAACTACTGTCTGCTGCCAATAACTTGACCAGCCAATAGCCCGCTGCCATCGGCTACGCACCCTCCCCCATCCTTTCTCACTCGCCCGTCTCCCTTATCCACCCCGTTACCACAAGCTTATGTACCTATTTTTCAACCCTCTTTACCATTCCATCCCCTTACTGACACTGCCAGCTTACCTGTTGGAAAACTCCTTACCTGTTGGAAAACCCTTACCTGTTGGAAGTGGGCTACACGTGCTGGAGACAAACGGGCCGTTGTGCGGCAAGTGACGGACGGACGGACGTGTGCTACGCCCGGATTTCGTTGTGAACATCAGTGATTGTGTGTGTCGTGATTATTTGGGGCCCTCGCGATCCTCTCGACAACAACAACAACGTCAGTGTGTGTGTGTCGTTTAGGCCCTCGCGATGCTCTCGACAACAGCAATCCGCTATTGTTTGGTCTTTGGTAATACAACATTTTAACACTTCTGATAAATGAATGATGATGAATGATGATGATGGTGGTGGTTGATGGTGGTGATGATGGTGGCTCTCCCTGTCTGTCTGTTGTGTTTCTCTCTGTCTCTCTCTCTGTCTCTCTCTCTCTCTGTCTCTGTCTCTGTCTCTCTGTCTCTGTCTCTCTCTCTCTCTCTCTCTCTCTCTCTCTCTCTCTCTCTCTCTCTTCTCTCTCTCTGTTGGAATGCACGTACATAAGTTGTAACAGAAATCCTGGTTGTGTTTTGTTGTTGTTGTAGGATCTGGTTTGTTCGTTACGTGGATACTAAGTCTGCTATTATCTAAGCCAACTGTAACTGTTGATACATTCGGCCAACGTGTTTCAGTTTGTTTGTATTACTTGTTTGTTTGTATTACTTGTTTGTTGTCGTTGTTTTGTATTTTGTGTGTTTATTATAGAAATGATAGTAAATGTTATTAGTGCAAGCCTAAAAGTAAATATGTTATTAGTGCAAGCCTTAGGAAACGACTCGTTTTATAGAAATGATAGTAAATGTTATTAGTGCAAGCCTAAAGTAAGTATGTTATTAGTGCAAGCCTTAGGAAACAACTCGTTTTTATAGAAATGATATAAATGTGTTATTAGTGCAAGCCTAAAGTAAAATATGTTATTAGTGCAAGCCTAAAGTAAATATGTTATTAGTGCAAGCCTTAGGAAACAACTCGTTTCATAGAAATGATAATAAATATGTTATTAGTGCAAGCCTAAAGTAAATATGTTATTAGTGCAAGCCTTAGGAAACAAACTCGTTTCATAGAAATGATAGTAAATATGTTATTAGTGCAAGCCTTAGGAAACAACTCGTTTCATAGAAATGATAGTAAATATGTTATTAGTGCAAGCCTTAGGAAACAACTCGTTTCATATTTGTTTGTTCG
>JAPXFY010000023.1:2720841-2723341 GCA_030674185.1 Monoplex corrugatus
TCTCACTGTCCCTATCGTAACATCATTGTTGTTCTGGTGGTGTCAGTATAGGGTTAGGTAAGTCCCTTCCCCACTACTACATTAAAACTGGCCTTCTCACTGTCCCTATCTTAACTTCATTGTTGTTCTGGTGGTGTCAGTATAGGTTAGGTAAGTCCCTTCCCCCTATACATAAAACTGGCCTTCTCACTGTTCCATCTTAACATCATTGTTGTTCTGGTGGTGTCAGTATAGGATTAGATAAGTCCCCTTTCCCCCACTACTACATTAAAAACTGGCCTTCTCACTGTTCCATCTTAACATCATTGTTGTTCTGGTGGTGTCAGTATAGGATTAGATAAGTCCCCTTTCCCCCACTACTACATTAAAAACTGGCCTTCTCACTGTTCCATCTTAACATCATTGTTGTTCTGGTGGTGTCAGTATAAGATTAGATAAGTCCCCCTTCCCCCACTACTACATTAAAAACTGGCCTTCTCACTGTTCCATCTTAACATCATTGTTGTTCTGGTGGTGTCAGTATAGGATTAGATAAGTCCCCTTTCCCCCACTCCCCTGGGATGGTTATCCCCCGTCGGCCATATCACCTGAGGTGGGTGTGGACGTAAAAACTGAAAACCAAACCAGACCAAGATAGGTAAACATAAAGTCGGTGAGAAGTCATGTCTGTACGCACATCTCTCATACAGTCAGTTTTGTGTCTCCGCTCTGTGTCATGTACATCATTCGGAAAGAGTGACAACATAATAATGACATACCAAGGGAAATAAGAGGGAAGTAGGGAGAATTTTAAATATCAACTAAGTAACATAACTATTTGAGAGTCACGGAGTTATCTCCCATGTAGAATTTCTCAAATCCAACACAGTTTAAAGCGCTACCCATTCAGCTAGCATAGACGCAGCCACAAAGCATAAAGTGGTAAGCTCAGAACATTCCTTAAAAAAAGGAATGCCCAAGTTACCCATATACCCTGCAACTACGCTACCAACAACCACGATGGTGAGAGAAATTCATACAATATATTGATCTTATGTTCAAGATTGATATTGTCTTTTATTCTTGAACTGACCAAACACACACACATAGACAAGACAGAACATATACAGGGTTGCTTCCAAGGCATATATGTAATACGAAAGGAAATAAGAGGGAAGCAGGGAGAATTTTAAATATAACATAATAATGAGATAACGAACGTCCATACAGCCGTCTTCAGCTCACTGCTTTGTTTGTCCACATGTAGTACATATTTTTCTGTTTTAATGTCTGTACCCCTCAGTGGTATTGATCCCAGCCGCTCCTTCCAGCGTCACCAACCAGAGTTCCTTTAACCCTTTGATTCCTGTACCCTACCACCAACATCTTCTGTCGTCAGCCATGCTAGCAAAGCGAGAACTTAACTTTCTGACTCTCTCACCCTATCCACCAGCTTCCTGCAGGAAGCTGGTGGATAGGGTGAGGGAGTGAAAGTATTAAGTTTTTTTTGTATTTGGTGGTTAGGATGCGGGGGTCAAAGGGTTGAAGTTCCAGTGCCAGGAAGCCAACGGCAGCCAGAGATGGCAAGCAAGCCGCCATGAGACCAGCATCCAGAGGAGACCCTGCGCTGTCGCTGGGTCGCTTTGGTGAAGTTCAACAATGCCTGTTGTGATCCTTCTGTGGACACCGCCTACTGAACCCCCTACTAGCGACAGGGATCACTCCGTATCGGTGCCAGACCGAGTGATTGATCCTCCAACAACAGCCCCCGTGAACCACTGACTGAAAAAGATCACAGTCTGAAGTCACCCCCAGGTACGGGAACAGAACAGGTGGAGAAAAACCAAAACTGAATCACCAAGAGACCAGGCCATGAAAGGCCACCAAATCCTGTTGACTATGTTATTTATATTGTTGATGAGTTTATGATGAAGGGGGATTATGCTTACTATGCTATGGAGACACAACTAGAATTAGAACTGTTTCACAGGGCTGTACTGGGCGCTCACTGTCACATGGTATTCTGGAATCAACCAGGCCCGACAAATACAGACACCTGCATTGCTAGGAAGTTTGAGCAACACTATGAACGACACGTCTGTAAAGTGAATGATACTGGACAGTGTGGTTCCAGTCTTCCGATAGCAGGTTCAGCTCTGAGTAGGAGCCCATCGTCTCCTGTGGGGATGCTGGGGGCTCTTTCAGTATAAATAGTATCCCCACCTTCTGGACACTCTGTGCTAGAAATTTCCTCTTTTCTGTCACTCTCTTTGTTTCTGCCTTGTTCCTTTGTTTTCTGTCATTTCTTCCTATCATTTTCTGTCACTCTCTTTGTTTCTGCCTTGTTCCTTTGCTTTCTGTCATTTCTTCCTATCATTTTCTGTCACTCTCTTTGTTTCTGCCTTGTTCCTTTGCTTTCTGTCATTTCTTCCTATCATTTTCTGTCACTCTCTTTGTTTCTGCCTTGTTACTTTGCTTTCTGTCATTTCTTCCTATCATTTTCTGTTGTCACTCTCTTTGT
>JAPXFY010000023.1:2725841-2735841 GCA_030674185.1 Monoplex corrugatus
GTCCCTAACGTGGGGGTTGCCGGGGCTCTTTCAGTATAAATAGTATCCCCACCTTCTGGAAATTCTGTGCTAGAAATTTCCTCTTTTCTGTCACTTTCTTTGTTTCTGCCTTGTTCTTTTGCTTTCTGTCATTTCTTCCTATCATTTTCTGCATTGCTGGTCCTTTCACCTGTATGTGTTCGATAAAGTCTTACGTACTTCGGTAAAGCTGGAGGGAAAGAGAGCACCGGGTAGACCCAGGGAGAAAATGCTGGACGGACTTGCAGAGTGGCTGGGGACTAGGGGTGGGTGGGAGAGATGCTAGAGGCAACGAGAGATAGAGACAGATGGAAGTCCATGATCGCCAACGCCATGCGGCAGGGCACCTGATGATGATGATGATGACTTCATCTTAGGATTGATAATTGGGTGGTACATGTATTAAGTGCATTTTTGGCTGTAGGGAGATGATCTGCGAAATAAATTGTAGGTAGTTTAGGTCTGTTTTCATATATGTTTTGGTGTCCTTGGTTATGTTTAAATTTGTATTCAGGTGTGTTTTTTTTACCGCACGTGTGCCATATATGGGATGGAGAGTTCAACGCCAGGGGCATCTCCTTAGATTATTGCGTGAATGCATTGATTGATAGATGTACTTAATTTTCTCCTTTTTTTTTCTTTCTTTTTGCTGTTGAAGTTTTGTATGTTCTAAAACTGTTATAGCTCTGATATTGCTCTAAGCAGTCGGTTGGGCTTTACACAGCAATAACAATAACGATAACAACAATAACAATAAGTCCTTCTCCATGTCAAGACCTTGCCAGTGTATAATTATTTTATGGTTTTGCACAGGCTTAAGGAGTCTGTCAGATAATTGCGGCAGATTTGGGTGGAGCGCATAAGGAATTTTCCGAGGGGGATGAATGTGTCTTGAACGAAGTCCAATCGTCCCAGGTCTGCACAATACTAAGGCAAAACAGTGAGACGGGAGGATCGCTTGTCTTCACTCTGTCACACACATTCAACATGCACTCTCACCATGCTGCTGTCCATTCAGATTGTACGGCACGCTGAACTTTGAAAGTTATGAAAGTGCAGGCTGTATGAATTATTCATCATTGTTATTGTTATTATGCTATACGGAGACAGGGAAATGTAAGGCAGGAAATGTACACAGGTCAGTCTCTACGATGACAGGGATATGTATGTCTTCTGTTATTATAGAAATAACGTCACAGATGGGTTGATTACGTCATAACGTGACAGATGGTTGATTACGTCATAACGTGACAGATGGGTTGATTACGTCATAACGTGACAGATGGGTTGATTACTTCATAACGTGACAGATGGGTTGATTACGTCATAACGTGACAGATGGGTTGATTACGTCACAACGTGACAGAATGGGTTGATTACGTCATAACGTGACAGATAGGTTGATTACGTCATAACGTGACAGATGGGTTGATTACGTCATAACGTGACAGATGAGTTGATTACGTCATAACGTGACAGATGGGTTGATTACGTCATACTACAGTAGAGACAGAAAGGTCGTGAATGTACGTACATTAATTTTAAATGTCGTGTATCTATCATCATTATCAGGTGCCCTGCCGCATGGCGTTGGCGATCATGGACTTCCATCTGTCTCTATCTCTGTTGCCCCTTAGCATCTCCCCCACCCCCCTCGTCCCCAGCCACTCTGCAAGTCCATCCAGCATTTTCTCCCTGGGTCTACCCGGTGCTCTCTTTCCCTCCAGCTTTCCCGTTGTGACCAGGTGCTCCAAATCCCCCTTCCTCATAAAATGGCCTATAGATGTCGCCTGTCTTTTCCTAATCTTCCTTATGAGTGATCTACTTGTGTCCGCCTCCATCAAGACTGTCTCGTTTGTTTTCTTTGCTGTCCATGGAACTCACAACATTCTTCTTAGAAACCACATCTCGGCTGCCTCAATCTTGTTCTGGCTTTGCTTGCTGACTGTCCACGCCTCACAACCGTACAACAGTATTGGTCTATGTAACATTCAAGAACTCTCTTCCTGATGTTAATTGAAGAGTATCTATACGTATCATAGACATCAACATGAAAAGCAGACTAGTCTATACCTGGGTAGGAAGTCATTGTTAACAATGCCAGCAAAGCAGAAACTTAACCCTTTGACTCCCTCACCCTATCCACCAGTGTCCTGCAGGTGGCTGGTGGATCATGTGAGGGAATCAGAGGGTCAGGTTTTTGCAGTTAATGGATAGGGTGAGGGAGTCAAAGGGTTAAGTTTTTGTAGTTGATGGATAGGGTGAGGGAGTCAAAGGGTTAAGTTTTTGTAGTTGATGGATAGGGTGAGGGAGTCAAAGGGTCAGGTTTTTGCAGTTGATGGATAAGGGTGCGGGAGTCAAGGGGTTAAGTCAGAACTTCATGTCTCGTCTGTTGTGTACCTTAGATGTCGGAATGAAGAACGGACAGCGCTGTACGGAAATAAGGAAGTACTACACAATGTTAAAAACTTAACGGTTTGATGACGCATGCGCTGTACAGAGATTGGGGGGGGGGGGGGGGGTGTTTGCGTACAACTGTTATATACAGAACTGTAGTTTCATTTTTACATCTTTTGTGAAAGTGGCTTGTGACGGAGCGGTCAAGGCCAGGCCATCTCCTTAGATTGTGTACGCGAATGCATTGATATGTGTACTTAATCTTCTTTTCCTTTTTTTCTTCCTGTGGAAGTATTGTGTACGTTTTCAAACAGTTCTAGCCTTTATATGGCTTTACTGCAGTCGGCTGGGCTTTAAAACAACAATAACAAACAACAATAAAATGGCCTGCACTCTGCGGACAAGACAGAGGACGATAATGATGATGAGTTCCTGCTGACCACACAGTGACAGCGACAGAAGTCCATGGGAGTTCACTGTCCAGTCAGTCAGTACCTTAGGGTTCCAAGGACGTTTGGCCAAGTGGGGTGGTCCACTCCTATTTGAGCATCTCCAGTGGTGCAGTAGTGCTCTTCATAGAATGCTTTTTTTGACATCATCTGGATTTGTCTTCATCGTTGGGGCATAGGCAAAGGTGACTGTGTTGAAGGACATAGGTCAGTCTATCTATAAATTGGAGGTAGGTGGTATTCCTACAAATATGGAAATAGGTAGGTATGCCTACAACAGGGAAAGGCCGGTATAATATGAGGTAGGGGTATACCTACAAATGTGGAGGTAGGGGATATACCTACAAATGTGGAGGTAGGGGATATACCTACAAATGTGGAGGTAGGGGATACCTACAAATTGGAGGTAGGGGATATACCTACAAATGTGGAGGTAGGGGTATACCTACAAATGTGGAGGTAGGGGATATACCTACAAATATGGAGGTAGGGGGATATACTTACAAATATGAGGTAGGGGATACCTACAAATATGGAGGTAGGGGATATACCTACAAATATGGAGGTAGAGGGATATACCTACAAATCTGGAGGTAGGGGAATACCTACAAATATGGAGGTAGGGGGTTACCTACACATATGGAGGTAAGGGGTATACCCACAAATATGGAGGTAGGGATATACTTACAAATATGAAGGTAGGGATATACTTACAAATATGAAGGTAGGGATATACTTACAAATATGAAGGTAGGGATATACTTACAAATATGAAGGTAGGAATATACCTACAAATATGGAGGTAGGGGTATACCTACAAATATGGAGGTAGGGGATATACCTACAAATATGGAGGTAGGGGATATACCTACAAATATGGAGGTAGGGGATATACCTACAAATATGGAGGTAGGGGGTATACCTACAAATATGGAGGTAGGGGATATACCTACAAATGTGGAGATAGGGGATATACCTACAAATGTGGAGATAGGGGATATACCTAGAAATGTGGAGGTAGGGGATATACCTACAAATATGAAGGTAGGGGATATACCTACAAATATGGAGGTAGGGGATATACCTACAAATATGGAGGTAGGAGGATATACCTACAAATATGGAGGTAGGGGATACCTACAAATATGGAGGTAGGGATATACCTACAAATATGGAGGTAGGGGGGATATACCTACAAATGTGGAGGTAGGGGATACCTACAAATGTGGAGGTAGGGGATATACCTACAAATGTGGAGGTAGGGGATACCTACAAATATGGAGGTAGGGGATATACCTACAAATGTGGAGGTAGGGGATACCTACAAATATGGAGGTAGGGGATATACCTACAAATATGGAGGTAGGGATATACCTACAAATATGGAGGTAGGGGGGATATACCTACAAATGTGGAGGTAGGGGATACCTACAAATGTGGAGGTAGGGGATATACCTACAAATGTGGAGGTAGGGGATACCTACAAATATGGAGGTAGGGGATATACCTACAAATATGGAGGTAGGGATATACCTACAAATATGGAGGTAGGGGGTATTATACCTACAAATGTGGATATAGGGGGATATACCTACAAACAAGCAAACAGACCGGTACACCTACAAACACTTGCGAACATCCGATGTCTACATTGTGTCTTTGTACGCTGCACGTTCAACAGAAACGAAAGATTTTTGTTTTGAGTACCTCCCCTCTGTGTTCGAGGTCGGCCAGGGCTTGCCAATCGAACATGTACGTCACTATCCCATAGGCGTGGGGTGGTGGTGGTGGTGGTGGTGGGGGGGGGGTATGAAGGGATGGACACGTCGCTTTGAAACTTAACGGCTGTTGTGCAGGGCTGGCCACAGTGAATCCAGTGCACGTATACACACATACACACATACAGGCACGCACGCACCACGCAGGCAGGCAGGCAGGCACACATACACAAACACACACACACACACACACACACACACACGCACACACACACACACACACACAATACACACGTACACGCACATACACACACACACACCACTACACACACACACACACCACGTACACACACACACACACACACACACACACACACACACATACACGCAGTGCACATACGTAACACACACACCCACACACACAACACCAACACACACACACCACACACACAGCACACACACACAACACACACACACACACACACACACACACACACACACAACACCACACACACAAACATATCACACACATATACACACGCACGCCAGCAGTGGGCACACACACATTATGTGTGTAATATATATATATAATATAGATACTAAATATAGATGTGTGTGTAATGAGTAGATAGATCGATATAGATATGCGTGTAATGACATTTATGTATTATATCTATATATATTTCTTATCAATATTATTTATTTAATCGTTTATTTATTTATTGTATTACACAGTGCAGGCTAGTTGTATTTGGTCTATGGTGAGAATTATCACGACAGATCTGAGATTGTTATAGAAGCAAACAACAACAAACAAACAAACAAACAAAACAAAAAAACAAAACAAACAAATAACCAAACAACCAAACACACAAAATACAAACAAAACCAAACCCACCTCGACCAAACCGTCAAAGGTTGACAGAGAATAGAAACACCCTTCCCCCCTTCTTACACATCCAACATTTCGTGTAAAGGTTCTGCAACTTACATGTTGAAAGTTACCGTTTTTATCTTTGTGTTGTTACGGTTTTTATCTTTGTGTTGTTACCGTTTTTATCTTTGTGTTGTTACCGTTTTTATCTTTGTGTTGTTACAGTTTTTATCTTTGTGTTACCGTTTTTAATCTTTGTGTTGTTAACCTTCTTATCTTTGTGTTGTTACGGTTTTAATCTTTGTGTTGTTACCATTTTTATCTTTGTGTTGTTACCATTTTTATCTTTGTGTTGTTATGGTTTTTATCTTTGTGTTGTTACCGTTTTTATCTTTATCTTTGTGTTGTTACGGTTTTTATCTTTGTGTTGTTACCGTTTTTATCTTTATCTTTGTGTTGTTACCGTTTTTAATATTTGTGTTGTTACCGTTTTTAATCTTTGTGTTGTTACCGTTTTTAATCTTTGTGTTGTTACCGTTTTTATCTTTGTGTTGTTACAGTTTTTATCTTTGTGTTGTTACCCTTTTTATCTTTGTGTTGTTACCATTTTTATCTTTGTGTTGTTAACCATTTTTATCTTTGTGTGTTACCGTTACTTTGTGTTGTTACCGTTTTTATCTTTGTGTTGTTACCGTTTTTATCTTTCTGTTGTTACCGTTTTTATCTTTCTGTTGTTACCAGTTTTATCTTTGTGTTGTTACCGTTTTTATCTTTTGTTGTTACCATTTTATCTTTGTGTTGTTACCGTTTTTATCTTTGTGTTGTTACCGTTTTTTTATCTTTGTGTTGTTACCGTTTCTATATTTGTGTTGTTACCGTTTTTTATCTTTGTGTTGTTACCGTTTTTATCTTTGTGTTGTTACCGTTTTTATCTTTGTGTTGTTACCGTTTTTATCTTTGTGTTTTACCGTTTTTATCTTTGTGTTGTTACCGTTTTTATCTTTGTGTTGTTACCGTTTTTATCTTTGTGTTGTTACCGTTTTTATCTTTGTTTGTTACCGTTTTTTATCTTTGTGTTGTTACCGTTTTTATTTTTGTGTTGTTAACCGTTTTTATCTTTGTGTTGTTACCGGTTTTTATCTTTGTGTTGTTAAAGTTTTCATCTTTGTGTTGTTACCGTTTTTATCTTTGTGTTGTTAACCTTTTTATCTTTGTGTTGTTACAATCTTTAATCTTTGTGTTGCTACAGTTTTTTTTATCTTTGTGTTGTTACCGTTATCTTTGTGTTGTTACCGTTTTTATCTTTGTGTTGTTACCGTTTATCTTTGTGTTGTTACCGTTTTTATATTTGTGTTTGTGTTGTTACCATTTTTATCTTTGTGTTGATACAGTCTTTAAGCTTTGTGTTGCTACCGGTTTTTATCTTTGTGTTGTTACCGTTTTTATCTTTGTGTTGTTACCGTTTTTTTTTATCTTTGTGTTGGTACCGTTTATATCTTTGTGTTGTTACCGTTTTCATCTTTGTGGTGTTACCGTTTTTATCTTTGTGTTGTTGCCGTTTTTATCATTGTGTTTGTGTTGTTACCATTTATATCTTTGTGTTGTTACCGTTTTTATCTTTGTGTTTGTGTTGTTACCATTTTTATCTTTGTGTTTGTGTTGTTACCGTTTTCATCTTTGTGGTGTTACCGTTTTTATCTTTGTGTTGTTACCGTTTTTATCTTTGTGTTTGTGTTGTTACCATTTTCATCTTTGTGTTGTTACGTTTTATCTTTGTGTCTGTACGGTTTTTATCTTTGTGTTGTTACAGTTTTTATCTTTGTGTTGTGTACTCGTAAAAGATCCAAGGGCAACAAAGATAATGGATAAAGAAAAAAAAAAGAAAGGTGGAGAGGGGAGGGGGTCTGTACTTCAGTCATGTGCTTTATACGGCGAGCGCAGCATGCATGCTTGGGGAACAAATCCCATTCTCACAACACAAGAGAAAACAAAAATAACGAACAAACAAACATACAAAAAGTCGGCCAATCCGTTTTAACAATGTCCTTTTCTCATAATAGAGACAGAAAAGACAGACAGACAGACGCGCGGCGCACACACACACACACAACACACACACACACACACACACACACACACACACACACACACACACACACACACACACACACATCACACACACACACACACACACAATGTCCCTCGGCCAAGCTGTTTTAACAATGTCCTTTTCTCATAATACAGACAGACACACACACCCACTCACACACACACACACACACACACACACACACACACACACACACACACACACACACACACACACTCACACTCACACATACACCCCTACACTCACACACCTACACACACACATACACACATACCCCTACACACACGCACACACACACCTGCACACTCACACACACCTACACACACACACACACACACACACACCTGCACACGCACACACACACCTACACACACACACACACAGACCACCCCTACCACTCACACACACACACACTATATACACACACACACACGCCTACACACCAACACACACACCACACACACACACACACACACACACACACACCACACACACACACACACACACACACACACACACCACTGTTGTGACGGAAGAAATCAAATACAGGTTCAGATATTTTTTTTAATGTGAGGCCATAGGTCGGAGTGAACAAAGGGTGAAACAAAACATGTGAAACAGCATCATTACAAAGTGTATTTTTCCCGAAATATCAGATAAATTACACTTCAGGCAATTCTCCGAACTGAAAAATTGTATATAAGAAAATTGCCAAGTTGCGTGTAACGTGTTCATCAGTCCATACCATTAACCCTTTGACTTCCTGCATCCTACCCACCAACTGCAAAAAACTTAACCCTTTGACTCCCTCACCCTATCCACAGATTCCTGCAGGAAGCTGGTGGATAGGGTGAGGGAGTTAAAGGGTAAAGTTTTTGTTTTGTTAGCATGGCTGACGATGTAGGGTGCTGGTGGACAGGGTGCGGGAGTCAAAGGATTAACCCTTGCACTCCCGCACCCTATCCACCAGCATCCGGCATTGTTAACCATGCTAGCAAAACACAAACAACTCTTTGATTCCCCCACCTGCAGGAAGCTGGTGGACAGGGTGAGGGAGTCAAAGGGTTATTTTTTTTTACAGTTGGTGGATAGGGTATGGGAGTCAAAGAGTTAATAAACACAATGGAAATAAACGTGGCTGACGATAATATTTCATTGTAATAAATCATCTACGAAAAATCTCTTAATACGAGGCACTTTAAAACGAAATAAACGCTGTATCTTGATTGCAGAGTGGGTGTACTAATGAAGTGCTGTTTACGTGTTTGTCAACAAAAACTGTGCACATTTAGTTCACAGACACCCGACCTAAGCATTACGACTGCTGTTACTGCTGCAACAAGTGTTGTGTTATTGTACAACTATACTTAGTACTGGAACTGCTACAATTGTAACAGTTAGTGATAGAACAGGTAGAACAGTTATTACAGTTAGTGTGATAGAACTGTAGTGTTAGAAATACTAGAAGAGCTGCTGTTACTATAATTACCATCACCATAACCACTGCTACTACTGCGCTACTACTACTGCACTAAACTACTACTACTACTACTACTATTACTACTACTACTACTACTACTGCTACCATCAGCACCAGCTCGTATATCGCTTGGCTCGGCGTTACGTGAACAACTTGTATAACAAAGTGACACCAGCTTTCTTCGTTTCCATGGTAACAGATTGCAAGGATTTACGCATGGCACTGAGAGACTGGCATGAGCTGTGTGTGTGGTTTGTATTATGTGTTGTGTGTGTGTGTGTGTGTGTGTGTGTGTGTGTGTGTGTGTGTGCCTGTGTGTGTGTGTGTGTGTGCTATGTGTGTGTGTGTCTGTGTCTGTGTGTGTGTGTATATGTGTGTCTGTGTGTGTGTGTGTCTGTGTGTATGTGTCTGTGTGTCTGTGTGTATGTGTGTGTGTGTCTGTATGTGTGTGTGTGTGTCTGTGTGTGTGTGTCTTGTGTGTATGTGTGTGTGTGTCTGTGAGTATGTGTGTGTGTGTATGTGTGTGTGTCTGTGTGTGTGTCTGTGTTATGTGTGTGTGTGTGTGTTGTGTGTGTGTGTGTCTGTGTGTATGTGTGTGTGTGTGTGTCTGTGTGTATGTGTGTGTGTGTGTGTGTCTGTGTCTGTATGTATATGTGTGTGTGTGGTTGTGTTGACGTGTGTGTGTGTGTGTGTGTGTTGTAATGTGTGACTTGTGTGTGTGTGTGTGTGTGTGTGTGTGTGTGTGTGTGTGTGTGTGTGTGTGTGTGTGTGTGTGTGTGTGAGTGTGTGTGTGTGTGTGGTGTGTGTGTGTGTGTGTGGTTGTATTGTGTTGACGTGTGTGTGTGTGTGTGTGTGTGTGTGTGTGTGTGTGTGGTTGTATTGTGTTGACGTGTGTGTGTGTGTGTGTGTGTGTGTGTGTGTGTGTGTGTGTGTGTGTGTGTGGTTGTATTGTGT
>JAPXFY010000023.1:2750841-2758341 GCA_030674185.1 Monoplex corrugatus
GTTGGTTGTGCCGTCTGTCTGTCTGTTGGTTGTACCGTCTGTCTGTTTGTTGGTTGTACCGTCTGTCTGTCTGTTGGTTGTGTCGTCTGTCTGTCTGTTGGTTGTACCGTCTGTCTGTTTGTTGGTTGTACCGTCTGTCTGTCTGTTGTGTCGTCTGTTGTTGGTTGTACCGTCTGTCTGTCTGTTGGTTGTACCGTCTGTCTGTTTGTTGGTTGTACCGTCTGTCTGTCTGTTGGTTGTAGTCCGTCTGTCTGTTTGTTGGTTGTACCGTCTGTCTGTTTGTTGGTTGTCGCGTCTGTCTGTTTGTTTGGTTGTCGTCTGTCTGTTGGTTGTGTTGTTGTTGTTGGTTACCGTCTGTCTGTTGTTGGTTGTTCTCTGTCTGTTTGTTGGTTGTACCGTCTGTCTGTTTGTTTTGTGCGTCTGTTTTTGGTTTGTCCGTCTGTCTGTTTGTTGTTGTCGTCTGTCTGTTTGTTGGTTGTACCGTCTGTCTGTTTGTTGGTTGTATCCGTCTGTCTGTTGTTGTGTTGGTCTTCGTTTTGTTGTACCGTCTGTCTGTTTGTTGGTTGTACGTCTGTCTGTCTTGTGTTGTCGTCTGTCTGTTGTGGGTTGTCGTCTGTCTGTTTGTTGGTTGTCGTCTGTCTGTTTGTTGGTTGTACCGTCTGTCTGTCTTGTTGGTTGTACCGTCTGTCTGTCTGTTGGTTGTACCGTCTGTCTGTCTGTTGGTTGTACCGTCTGTCTGTTTGTTGGTTGTACCGTCTGTCTGTCTGTTGGTTGTACCGTCTGTCTGTTTTGGTTGACTCGTCTGTTTGTTGTTGTACCGTCTGTCTGTTTGTTGGTTGTACCGTCTGTCTGTTTGTTGGTTGTACCGTCTGTCTGTCTGTTGGTTGTACCGTCTGTCTGTTTGTTGGTTGTCCCGTCTGTCTGTCTGTTGGTTGTACCGTCTGTCTGTTTGTTGGTTGTACCGTCTGTCTGTCTGTTGGTTGTACCGTCTGTCTGTTTGTTGGTTGTACCGTCTGTCTGTTTGTTGGTTGTACCGTCTGTCTGTTTGTTGGTTGGGCCGTCTGTTTGTTTGTTGGTTGTACCTACCGTCTGTCTGTTTGTTGGTTGTGTCGTCTGTCTGTTTGTTGGTTGTGCCGTCTCTCTGTTTGTTTGGTTGTGCCGTCTGTCTGTTTGTTGGTTGGGCCGTCTGTTTGTTGGTTGGGCCGTTTTTTTCCCCAGTTGGCACTTGTCTTGCGTACGTCTGACTTTTTTGTCTGCCAATGCCTTAGAAGGTTCGGGTACCCATTCACTAGAAGCGGTACAAAATATAAAATATCTTTCTCCATGTATCCCTTTTATCAGTGCTGATCTCTCTCTCTGTCTCTGTCTCTCTCTGTGTCTCTCTGTCTCTTTCTCTCTTCTCTCTCTTCTCTCTCTCTCTCTCTTTCTCTCTCTCTCTCTCTCCTTCTCTCTCTCTCTCTCCTCTCTCTGTCTCTGTCTCTGTCTCTCTCTCTCTGTAAGTTGTCAGTTTGGAAAGTGAGAGGTTCGTCTCCACCAGCATCTGTTTGTGTTTGTGGTGGACGAGGACTGAAACAACATTAACAAATAAACAAACGAAAAAAAACAACACCACAGGCATTCTTGGTGTACGCTAAGAGTCCTGATGACCCGCATTGTTTCCACTGGTTGTGTCATTCTGTAAGGGGCACGTGATATGTGCGGGCACCTTCAACGTTCTCCTTCTTCGTTTCTGCTCTCAGAATTGGTAACCTCTGACCTACTTTACGTTTGTCGGGATGGGGACATCTCATAGGTAAAGTGCTTTGATGTCCAGGGATTCTGAAAGTTGACCTATCACCCTGAGGTGGTCAGGGAGTGAGGTGGTAGAGACCTCAACTTTTCCTCGGGACCTCTATTACAAGGGGAGTGTCCATTTCCTCTCCTTCGTTGTTTTACCTTCCTTCCATAATCCATAAAAGGGTCAGGTGCCCTTCACAGCTGGGTGGAGTGGCAGCCACACGCACAAAGTCAAGTTTTTCTAGAACCGGATTGGAACCTGTGCAGTCACGAAGGTGGGAGCTGTATTTCTACACTGATTTTGATCTTATATTATGCTAATATTGCCAAACTGATTACCAAGTAGGCCTTCAAGACTCGGTGACTAGACGGTCAGTAAGTCACATGTACACGGAGTCAGTTTGGCATACAGACAGTCAGCAGGTCACATGTATACGGAGTCAGTTTGGCGTACAGACATCAGCAGGTCACATGTACACGGAGTCAGTTTGGCGTACAGACAGTCACAGTCACAGCTGTCAGGAGATCAGTTTGGACAGACGTCAGTAATCACATGTACACGGAGTCAGTTTGGCTACAGACAGTCAGTAGTCACATGTATGGAGTCAGTTTGGCGTACAGACAGTCAGTAGGTCCACATGTCACGGAGTCAGTTTGGTGCGTCAGTAGCCACAGTGTGAATGAGTGTTTGGGATAGTGTGTGACAGCATGTAACGGTGTTTGTGATAAGATCGTGTGTGTGAGTGTTGTTGTGGTGAGTGTGTGTGGGTGTTTTGGTGAGTGTTGCTGTAGTGTGTCGTTTGTGGTTGTGTGTGTGTAGTGGTGTTGTGGTGTAGTGTAGATGTTGTGTGTTTGGGTCGCGTGTGTGTTGTGGTGTTTGGTGAGTGTGTGTAGGTAGTTTTGTGTGTGAGTGTGTGGTTGAGTGTTTTGGTGTAGCGTGTGTGTAGGTCAGTTTGGTGTGTGTGAGGTCTGTGTGATGTGTTTGTGCGTGTGTGTGTGTGTGTATGTGTGTGTTGTGTGTGTAGGTGTGTGTGTGGGTGTGTATGGTGTGTGTGGTGTGTGTGGTGTGTGTGTGTGTGTGTGTGTGGTGTGTGTGTGTGTGTGTGTGTGTGTGTGTGTGTGTGTGTGTGTGTGTGTTGTGTGTGTGTGTGGTGTGTAGTTGTGTGGTGTGTGTGTTTGTGTGTGTGTGTGGGCGCTACGTGAGTGCGTGTGTATGTGTGTGTGTGTGTGGTGTGTGTGTGTGCCCGCGCGCGGTATGCGTGCTGCGTGCTTGCGTGCGTGCTGCTTTTGTGTGCGTGTGATGTGGGGTATGTGTAGGCCTACTTGGGGTGTGTGTGTGTGTGTGTGTGCGTGCGCTGCGTGTGTCGTGTGTGTATGGTGTGTGTGTGTTTTGCGTAGCCTACGTTAGTGCGTGTGTGTATGTGTGTGTGTGCGTGTCGTGTTGTGTGAGTGAGTGAGTGATGCTGTGTGGTGTGTGTGTGTGTGTGTGTGTGTGTGTGTGTGACCTGATCCATTGTTCAGGGTTACAGAGACCTGAAGGTACACATTGCTGCCACTTCCTTCATTTCCCTGGGGGAGAGAGAGAGAGAGAGAGAGAGAGAGAGAGAGAGAGAGAGAGAGAGAGAGAGAGAGAGAGAGAGAGAGAGAGAGAGAGATCAACACTGATAAAAGGGATACTTGGAGAAAGATATTTTATCTCTCTGACTCATTTTAGGAAAAGCTTTGGCTCTGCTCTGCTTTCCTGTCTGTCTGTCTGTCTTTGTGTTTTCTGTCCTTGAGTAATAAAGTGTTTCTCTCTCTATTACCATCATCACCATCATCACCTCCTTGTTGTGTGTGTGTGTATGTGTGTGTGTGTGTGTGTGTGTGTGTTTGTTTGTTGTGGTGTGTGTGTGTGTGTGTTTGCATTGGTTTGTGTCTGTCTGTCCTCATCACTCTCTTCACACCACACACTCACACACACACACACACACACCACACACACACACACTCACACACTCACACACACACACACACACCACACACACACACACACTCCTCACACACACACACACACACACACATACAAACACACACACAAACACACACACATACACAACACACACACACACACACCTCACTCACACAACAAACACACAAACACACACCTCACCACACACAAACACACACACAACACAAACACACACACACACAACACACAAAGACAACACACACACAAACACGCACACACACACACCACACACACACACACACACACACACACACACCACACACACACACACACACACACACACACAATCCAGAAATGAACTTCCTTCGAAAACAATGCTGGGTGGGAAACAAAGACATTCCGGTATTTCAGTACTATGCCATAAGAGTGCACGTGATCGGATTGACGGGAGGGGGAGGGGAAGGGGGGATACGTAGATTCTGTGTGTGAGACAGCACATTGAACAACAGAAATGGTGTCATCAGACATGTGTACGCAAGACCTGCCACGTCTTGTAGCAAGATCCAGGTTCAACTTTCACATTCTGAATAAGTGTGAATTGCCAGATATGGAGTTTAAGCGTCAACAAACAAAGCCAGAACAAGATTGAGGCAGCCGAGATGTGGTTTCTGAGAAGAATGTTGAAAGTTCCATGGACAGCAAAGAAAACAAACGAGACAGTCTTGATGGAGGCAGACACAAGAAGATCATTCATAAGGAAGGTTAGGAAAAGACAGAGAGGCCATTTCATGAGGGAAGGGGAATTAGAGCACCTGGTCACAACGGGAAAGGTGGAGGGAAAGAGAGCACCAGTGACTAGGAAAAAATATTGGACGGACTTGCAGAGTGGCTGAGGACAGAGAGGGTGGAAGATGTGCTTGCGGCAACAAGGGATAGATGCATATGGAAGGCCATGATTGCCAACGCCATGCGGCAGGGCTATGTGACGATTGATGTGACGATGATGGAGTTTAAACTCATTAAATGCCGACTTCTTTGGACAAATATTTTGTCCGTATGGGAGTCAGCCACATCCTGAAGATAGTTGGCGTAAGGACACTGTGACCCACTTACATCTCGCCAACGTTTTCTCAACTAGTTTGATGCAGAAGCAATAATAACACAGCTTGATAGTTTGGTAGAACGGTTGCTATTTTTACCTCCTAACACTTCGTTAAATATAATGTTGCATTAACGGACAATGCCATGGCAAATCAATAGAAGCATTTACAAATCAGAACAGATTTGAACTACAATGGGTTGTGGCGCCTGGCGCGCTCGTCCCACCTGCACCACGGACTAAAAATAAATGTTAAGTCTGCGCATTTTCTGAGGCCCAATAGGCCTCCAGCATGTTACTTTCAGTTTGCACTTGACCATGCATAAATATACGGCCTACCTTTGTGCATGTGTGAATACGTGTGGAACCCTTATAGAGCCCTGCAACGTAAATCAATGTTTATCTGGTGCCCTGGCCGCATGGCGTTGCGGCCCATGACTTCCACCTCTCATCTCTGTTGCCCCCAGCATCTCCCCTACCTATCATTCCGCAACTCTGGCAAGTCCCTCAGCATTCTTCTCCCTGGTCTACCTGGTGCCTCTTCCACCAGCTTTCTCGTTGTGACCCAGGTGCTCCAAATCCCCCTTTCTCATAAAAGGCTTAAATTTCCTGTCTTTTCTATTCCTAATAGACTCTACTGTGCAACACCAAACACAGCACGCACATGACAATCTGTGAAGACCCTTCTCACTCATCTGTCGATCGGTGCCTGGCCTTTAACCCTTCAGTTTACATATAATTAATCCCTTCATACATCCACACATGTTATATCCCTTTATACATACCACAATAGTAATATATCACCTTATACATACCACAATAGTATATATATCACCTTTATACATACCACACATAGTATAAGATCACCTTTATAATACAAACATAGTATATATATCACCTTTATACATACCACACATAGTATATATATATACCACCTTATACATACCACACATAGTATATATATCACCTTTATACATACCACACATATATATATATCACCTTATACATACACACATAGTATATATACACCTTATACATACCACACATAGTATATATATCCCCTTCATACAAACCACACATAGTATATATATCCCTTTATACATACCAACATAGTATGTATATCACCTTTATACATACCACACATAGTATATATATCACCTTTATACATACCACACATAGTATATATATCACCTTTATACATACCACACATAGTATATATATCACCTTATACATACCACACATAGTATATATATCACCTTTATACATACCACACATAGTATATATATCACCTTTATACATACCACACATAGTATATATATCCCTTTATACATACCACACATAGTATATATATCACCTTTATACATACCACACATAGTATATATATCACCTTTATACATACCACACATAGTATATATATCACCTTTATACATACCACACATAGTATATATATCACCTTTATACATACCACACATAGTATATATATCACCTTTATACATACCACACATAGTATATATATCACCTTTATACATACCACACATAGTATATATATCACCTTTATACATACCACACATAGTATATATATCACCTTTATACATACCACACATAGTATATATATCACCTTTATACATACCACACATAGTATATATATCACCTTTATACATACCACACATAGTATATATATCACCTTTATACATACCACACATAGTATATATATCACCTTTATACATACCACACATAGATATATATCCCTTTATACATACCACACATAGTATATATATCCCTTCATACATACCACACATAGTATATATATCACCTTTATACATACCACACATAGTATATATATCCCTTTATACATACCACACATAGTATATATATCACCTTTATATACCACACATAGTATATATATCCCTTTATACATACCACACATAGTATATATATCACCTTTATACATACCACACATAGTATATATATCACCTTTATACATACCACACATAAGTATATATATCCACCTTTATAACATACCACACATAGTATATATATATCACCTTTATACATACCACACATAGTATATATATCACCTTTATACATACCACACATAGTATATATATCACCTTTATACATACCACACATAGTATATATATCACCTTTATACATACCACACATAGTATATATATCACCTTTATACATACCACACATAGTATATATATCCCTTCATACATACCACACATAGTATATATATCACCTTTATACATACCACATAGTATATATATCACCTTTATACATACCACACATAGTATATATATCACCTTTATACATACCACACATAGTATATATATCACCTTTATACATACCACACATAGTATATATATCACCTTTATACATACCACACATAGTATATATATCACCTTTACACAACCACACAAGTATATATATCACCTTTATACATACCACACATAGTATATATATCACCTTTACAAAACCACACACAGTATATATATCACCTTTATACATACCACACATAGTATATATATCACCTTTATACATACCACACATAGTATATATATCACCTTTATACATACCACACATAGTATATATATCACCTTTATACATACCACACAGTATATATATCACCTTTATACATACCACACAAGTATATATATCACCTTTATACATA
>JAPXFY010000023.1:2765841-2775841 GCA_030674185.1 Monoplex corrugatus
CCAGAAGCGGTTTCTGCGGGTCTACCATTGTGTTGGTCTTGTATCGTAAGAAGGCTGTTCACTGGTCTTATGCGTAAGGCAGGATATGTGAAGCAAATTTCTTCTAGTACTGAAACCTAAGTCCTGTTCTGTTAATCAGCAAGCAGCGTCCAAGTTTCACAACCCGAAGGAGAATGGACTACGAGTTATTTGTGGTCAGTACTTCATCATCATCATAATCAGGTGCCCTGCCGCATGGCGTTGGCGACCATGGACTTCCAACCATCTCTATCTCTCGTTGCCCCCAGCATTCTCTCCCTGGGTCTACCTGGTGCTCTCTTTCCCTCCAGCTTTCCCGTTGTGACCAGGTGCTCCAAATCCCCCTTCCTCATAAAATGGCCTATAAATGTTGCTTGTCTTTTCCTAATCTTCCTTATGAGTGATCTACTTGTGTCTGCCTCCATCAAGAGTGTCTCGTTTGTTTTCTTTGCTGTCCATGGAACTCTCAACATTCTTCTGAGAAACTTGGTACTTGGTCAGTACTTGGTAAGGGAAAATATTGGACGGACTTGCATGGTGGCTGAGGACAGAGAGGATGGGAGATGTACTCGTAGCAATAAGGGATAGATTCGTGTGGAGGGCCATGATCGCCAACGCCATGCGGCAGGGCACATGATGATGATGATGATGATGATGATGGTGATGATGATGATGATTTGGTAAGGTTTTTGATGCTGCTTCTGACGGAGATTTCGATGCGACTTGTACAGCCAGTGAAAGTCGTTGATACTGCTTCTCCATGTTCTGTTTAGTCAGAGCTTTGCTACCATTGTTGTGTTGTCTAGATGTGCATTTCTGACGTACAGCTGCTTTCTTTGGTCTGGATAGCTCCGGAAAACATGAAAGTGTCGACCTTTTTCAGTTAAATTACCGCTGTCAGCATACTTTCCAAATACAGGTAAACATCGGAAAGTAGGAGAATCAGCTCAAAGGTATTGTATTACAACTCATGTAGCCCAGTTGGATGAAAACACTGACAGTATCTACAGGGGACAGTCAGGTGAAAAATACCTGGCGAATCGGGTGCAGGTTTCACCTTCAGACTCGTGTCCCCATAAAACCCGGGTGGAACAAGAGCAAGACAGCAGGTAAAGGTAATTGGATCCCCAGAGGTGACGGTGCTATTCTCTCCATGGGATAGAGGGAGGGGGTAGGGGTGGGAGAAGGAAGGTGAGTGTGGGTGTGGATGTGGGTGAGGGTATCAGGCGCACTATGTGTTTGTCACTCTGACACGGACAACATTAGGAGTTCACACACATGGTCCTGAGTTCGATTCTAACCGCTAACTCTGCCTTTCCTTGTATCCACAACAAGTACGACTGCCCGCGTTCAAGCAAACAGGAACCAGAAAAACACGAAAACAGAATCGAAACGATTTTTTAAAATCCTCTTCTCCCACTGGACGAAGCAGCAGGGAAGTTTCAGTCTTTTTCTCCTAATTTTTGTATTTGGTGTTTGTTTGTTTGTGATCTTACATTCACGCTTGACAAAGGCCAGTTGGTCGAAAACTTACGTACGTCTGTCTTGTCTTGTTGTATTAAATACGCGTTCTGATTCTGTTTTCGTGTTTTTTTCTGGTTTCTTCTTCTTTCCGTCTGTCTACCTGTTTGTAGGTGTGTACACTCACACTAATGTTAAAGATGTGACCTGTTTTGTGTGAAGTTTCCTACTTTGCAGGCAAAAGACGTGATCTACTTAATTAAGCATCATAGTTTGACTCAGGTAAGAGCACGCACTTTCTCGCGCGTGTGTAGGAACTCGTACAACTGAATATTGAAACATACACACGCATACACACATTGTATCACTGGCATACATGCGTGTACGCAGACAGACAAACAGACATACACAAACACACATACACAAACACACACACACGCGCGCGCGTGCGCGTATGCTACAGACACAGACACAGACACACAGACACACAGACACACAAACACACACACACACACCTCACAGACAGACAGACAGACACACACACACACACATACACACACACGCGCGCGCACACACACACACACACACACCCCACAGACAGACAGACAGACAGACAGACACACACACACACACACACACACACACACACACACACACACACACACACACACACACACACACACACACACACACACAGAGTTTCAGTTTCAGTTTCAGTTTCTCAAGATGACGTCTCTACCCTCTGAACGAATTCCATATGCACACACACACATACAACCACACACACACTCACACACACCACACACACACATACACACACACACACACACACACAACACACACCACACAGCACAACACACCTACACACACACACACACACACACACACACCACAGACACACGACCAACACACGACATACACACACACACACACACACAACACACACATACACCACACGACACACACACACACACCACTACATACACACACACACACACACACACATCACACACACACACACACCACACACACACACACACACACACACACACACACACACACACACACACACACACACACACACACACACACACACACACACACACAACACACCAACACACACACACACACACACACAACACACACACACACACACACACACACACACACACACACCACACACTACACACGACTCGCACTACGACACAACAGTGTCTCAACATCTGGTCCTGAGTTCGGTTCCAGACAGAGCTAGGTCATCTGTGTTCTTGTGGTGTGGGGGTACCACAGAGCTAGTCAGTTGTGTTCTTGTGGTGTGTGGGTACCACAGAGCTAGGTCAGTCTGTGTCTTGTGGTGTGGGGGGTACCACAGAGCTAGTCAGTCTGTGTTCTTGTGGTGTGTGGGTACCACAGAGCTAGGTCAGTGTGTGTTCTTGTAGTGTGGGGGGTATCACAGAGCTAGGTCAGTCTGTGTTCTTGTGGTGTGGGGTACCACAGAGCTAGGTCAGTGTGTGTTCTTGTAGTGTGGGGGTACCACAGAGCTAGGTCAGTCTGTGTGTTCTTGTGGTGTGGGGGTACCACAGAGCTAGGTCAGTGTGTGTTCTAGTGGTGTGGGGGGTACCACAGAGCTAGGTCACTGTGTTCTTGTGGTGTGGGGGGTACCACAGAGCTAGGTCACTGTGTTTTGTGGTGTGGGGGGTACCACAGAGCTAGGTCAGTCTGTGTTCTTGTGGTGTGGGGGGTACCACAGAGCTGGGTCATCTGTGTTTTTGTGGTGTGGGGGTACCACAGAGCTAGGTCAGTCTGTGTTCTTGTGGTGTGGGGGGTACCACAGAGCTAGGTCACTGTGTTCTTGTGGTGTGGGGGGTAACACAGAGCTAGGTCAGTCTGTGTTCTTGTGGTGTGGGGGTACCACAGAGCTAGGTCACTGTGTTCTTGTGGTGTGGGGGGTAACACAGAGCTAGGTCAGTCTGTGTTCTTGTGGTGTGGGGGTACCACAGAGCTAGGTCAGTCTGTGTTCTTGTGGTGTGTGGGGTAACACAGAGCTGGTCAGTCTGTGTTCTTGTGGTGTGGGGGTACCACAGAGCTAGGTCAGTCTGTGTTCTTGTGGTGTGTTGGGGTAACCACAGAGCTAGGTCAGTCTGTGTTCTGTGGTGTGGGGGGTACCACAGAGCTAGGTCAGTCTGTGTTCTTGTGGTGTGGGGGTACCACAGAGCTAGGTCACTGTGTTCTTGTGGTGTGGGGGTACCACAGAGCTAGTCAGTCTGTGGTCTTGTGGTGTGGGGGGTACCACAGAGCTAGGTCAGTCTGTGGTCTTGTGGTGTGGGGGTACCACAGAGCTAGGTCACTGTGTTCTTGTGGTGTGGGGGGTACCACAGAGCTAGGTCACTGTGTCTTGTGGTGTGGGGGTACCACAGAGCTAGGTCACTGTGTTCTTGTGGTGTGGGGGTACCACAGAGCTAGGTCACTGTGTTCTTGTGGTGTGGGGGGTACCACAGAGCTAGGTCACTGTGTTCTTGTGGTGTGGGGGTACCACAGAGCTAGGTCAGTCTGTGTTCTTGTGGTGTGGGGGGTACCACAGAGCTAGGTCATCTGTGTTCTTGTGGTGTGGGGGTACCACAGAGCTAGGTCAGTTGTGTTCTAGTGGTGTGGGGGTACCACAGAGCTAGGTCAGTCTGTGTTCTGTGGTGTGGGGGGTACCACAGAGCTAGGTCAGTCTGTGTTCTTGTGGTGTGGGGGGTACCACAGAGTTAGGTCAGTCTGTGTTCTTGTGGTGTGGGGGGTACCACAGAGCTAGGTCAGTTGTGTTCTAGTGGTGTGGGGGTACCACAGAGCTAGGTCAGTCTGTGTGTTCTTGTGGTGTGGGGGGTACCACAGAGCTAGGTCAGCTGTGGGGTGGGGACACACCGTGTGCGATATCATCTTGTTCTTTGGGTAGATGGGTACCACAGAGATGTGTTGTGTGTGTAGTGTGTGGTCAGAGTCGTGTGTGTGTGTCAGTGTGGTATCTGTTTTTGTGTCGAGATGTAGTGTGTGTGTGTGTGTGTGGGGTGTGTGTGTTGTGTGTGTGTGTGTGTGTGTGGTGGTGTGGTGTGTGTGTGTGTGTGTGTGTGTGTGTGTTGTGTGTGTGTGTGTGTGTGTGTGTGTGTGTGTGTGTGTGGTGTGTGTGTGTGTGTGTGTGTGGTGTGTGTGTGTGTGTGTGTGGTGTGTGTGGTGTGTGTGGTGTGTGTGTGTGTGTGTGTGTGTGTGTGTGTGTTTTGTTTGGTGACTCACCGCTTCCTGTGTGATACCAATCTTTCTCCCTTTTGTCTGACCTGTGTGTATGTGTGTGTGTGTGTTTGTGTGTGTGTATGTGTGGTAGGTGTGTATGTATGTGTGTTTGAGTGTTTGTGTTGTAGGTGTATGTGTATGTGTATGTGTGTTTGAGTGTTTGTGTTGTATGTATGTATGTGTGTGTGTGTGGTGTGTATGTATGTGTGTTTGAGTGTATGTTGTGTGTGTGTGTGTATGTATGTATGTGTGTGTATGTCTCGAGTGTGTGTTACGTGCATATTGTGTGTATGTGTGTGTGTGTGTGTGTGTGTATGTATGTATGTATGTGTGTGTGTGTCTCGAGTGTGTGTTATGTGCATATGGTGTGTGTGTGTGTGTGTGTGGTGTGTGTGTGTGTGCATGTGTGTGTTTGTGTTTGTATATGTGCATATGAGAGAGAGAGAGGGCAGTGTAAAAATTATAAAAGAAAAGAAATAAGGAAAAGAAATATTGTCTTGTGAAAAGTCTTGACGTTTCCTTTCTTTCTTTCCGTGTGCGACGGAGAGAGAGAGAGAGAGAGAGAGAGAGAGAAGAGAGAGAGAGAGAGAGAGAGAGAGAGAGAGAGAGAGTCAGAGATAGAGTGAGAGGGAAGACACAGAGAGGGAGAGATAGAGAGAGAGGGAGGGAGAGGGAGAAGGAGAGAGAGGAGAGAGAGAGGGAGAGACTGAGAGAGAAAGGGAGGAGGAAGAGAGGGAGAGAGAGAGGGAGGGAGAGAGAGGGAGAAAAGACAGAAAGTGATAGAGAGAGAGACAGAGATAGAAAGAGGGAGTGAGAGAGGAGGAGGGAGGGAGGGAGGGAGGGAGGAAGATCCCATCAGGAAGACTGTTGACTTGTCAAATGGCTTACCGCACTGCTGCTCTCCTCTCTCATTACCTGCCGTCAAACTCTTTATACATCCACTTTCAATCGCCTGCCTGCCTGTCCGTGTATGCACGTGCATACGTGTGTGTGTGTGTTGTGTGTGTGTGTGTGTGTGTGTGTGTGTGTGTGTGTGTGTGTGTGTGGTTGGTTGTGTGTGTGTGTGTGTATGCGCGCGGCGCGGGCATATGCTTTTCAATGTGTGTGATTTGTGTTGTGTTTTGTTGTTGTGTTGTGTTATGTTTGTGTTGTGTGTGTGTATGTGTGTGTGGGCGTATTTTTTTTAGTGTGTTTGTGTTGTGTTGTGTTGTTTGTGTTGTGTTTGTGTATGTGTGTGTGTGGTGTTGTGTGTGTGTGTGTGTGTGTGTTGTGTTGTGTTGTGTGGTTTGTATGTATGTGTGCGTGTGTGTGCGTGTGTGTGTACGTGTGTGTGCGTATGTGTGTGTATGTGTGTGTTGGCGCGCGCTTGGGTCCCCGTGTGTGTGTGTGTGTGTGTGTGCGTGTATGTGTGCGCACGCTTGGGTCCCCGTGTGTGTGTGTGTGTGTGTTGTGTGTGTGTGCGCGTGTGTTTTTGAATGTTTTTGTGTGCCCGCGCGTGCGTGTGTATGTTCGTGCGTGCGTGGGTACGTGAGCGCGAGTGTGTATATATGTGGTGTGTGGTGTGTGTGTGTGTGTCTGTGTGTGTGTGTGTGTGTGTGTGCATGCTGACGCGTGCATGCGCGTATTCCTGAATGCACGTGCATGTGTGGCAAGAACAGAAAAAGACTGCAGTGCAGTAGAAATGTTTATTCCATTAATAGATTCCGCTTGGGCGCTTTGCAGTTTGATTAGGATTTAGGAAGATTAATTTTTTGTCCCCTAGAGAGATGGAGTAGAGAGAGGAGAGAGAGAGGAGAGAGAGAGAGAGAGAGAGAGAGAGAGAGAGAGAGAGAGAGAGAGAGAGAGAGAGAGAGAGAGAGAGAGGAGAGAGAGAGAGAGGAGAGAGAGAGAGAGAGAGAGAGAGAGAGAGAGGAGAGAGAGGAGAGAGAGAGAGATGTTTGAGTGATATCTTGCTTCGTAAGGTGTTGTTTTGTTGTTTGTGAAATCTTTGGGAATGATTGTTGATCATGTGAACTGTTTGTCTTTGGTTTCTGTTTGTACTCTCTGTTTGCTCGTTGTCTTTCTGCTGTCTCTCTGTCTCTCTTTCTTTCTTCTTCTCTCTCTTCTCCTATCGTTCTTCTCTTTCTTTCTTTCTTCTCTTTCTCTCTCCTTCTTTTTCACTCTCTCTCTGTCTTTCTCTTCTCACCTCCCTCTCTCTCTTTTTCTTTCTCTCCTCTTTCTTTCTCTCTCTCTCTTTCTTCTCTCTCCCTCTCTCTCTCTTATTTCTCTCCTCTTTCTCTCTCTTTTCTCTCTCTCTCTCTTCTTCTCTCCCTCTTCTCTCTCTCTTCTCTCTCTCTCTCTTTCTTTCTCTCCCTCTTTCTCTCTCTCTCTCTTCTTTTTCTCTCCCTCTTTCTCTCTCTCTCTCTTCTCTCTCTCCTCTTCTCTCTCTCTCTCTCTCTCTCTCTCTCTCTCTCTCTCCTCCTCCATCTCTAGCTCTCCCTAGATCAATTTTAGCTTCTTAAGAAAACGTGTGTGTGTGCTCGGAATAAATTCCTTACGCAATGATGCCACAGATGACATGTGATGGAGAAGATCCAAGATGATCATTCATGGCATACGCCTTAAGCCTGCACATAAGCTTTACACTGCTGGCAAAAGTCTTGAGGTTTTAACTAACGAGCGTATGGGTCTCCCATGTCTTATGTCTGTGTATCACCTTGTCACTGAAGCAGTTTTGATGGTATTATAGTGAAACGTATCTCTCCGTCTGCAATGCTCCTTGAAGTAAACCCTACACACCTACACCCCTTGCAAAATAAATAAACAAATAAATAAATAAAATAATAAATACATGAATAAAAAAAATCAAAAACAAAAACAAACAAAACAACAACAACAAAACAACAACAACAAAAAACACAAGAAAACAAAACAAAACAAAAAACCAACAACAACAACAACAAAACTCTGACATTCTGACATATCCTCTTTACTGTTTAAATCTTTTAAATTGATTTTTATGACAGTACCTGTGCGCGAAAAGTTTGCACTTTGTTCGGGAGTGGTTCATTGCGCTCGGAAAATTCCTTCTGCACTCTACCCACTCTTCCAGTAATTCCCTGACAGACGCCTTGAGCCTGTGCAGAACTCGATACGTTGGCAACGTTTTGGAAAGACGGCTGGGCATTTGGGCATTGACTAAGGGGGGTGGGGTGGGGGTTCTGTCAAGTGAGACGAGTTTATACAGAATAGTAGTTGTGTTGTGATTCAGACCATTTAATTCATTTATTTATTTACTTTATATATGTTCCTTTTTTTTTTTAAAGAAAGATACACTCATACACATGTCATTTACACGTAACCAAGATTATTCCAGTGGTAGGCTGATAAAATACCAGTATAAAATACAGACTAGGTAAAACATAGTCTAGGTAGGGCCTCAGGTCATGGCCAGCTCATGGGTTTATGTGCAGGCTTAAGGCTTGTGCCATGATCACCATACACATGGCACCTGTGACGTTAGTGCATATGGAATTCGTTCCGAGCGCGGAGACGTCATCTTGAGAAACTGAAACTGGAAAGACGGAGAGGGAGGGGGCAGGGAGGAATGAGGGTGGGGGGGGGGGGGAGAGGGAGAGAGAACAGGATGTGTGAAACACAAAGCTGACACCTGCAGGATGTGTGAAACACTAAGCTGACACCTGCAGGATGTGTAAAACACAAAGCTGACACCTGCAGGATGTGTGAAACACAAAGCTGACACCTGCAGGATGTGTGAAACACTAAGCTGACACCTGCAGGATGTGTGAAACACAAAGCTGACACCTGCAGGATGTGTGAAACACAAAGCTGACACCTGCAGGATGTGTGAAACACAAAGCTGACACCTGCAGGATGTGTGAAACACTAAGCTGACACCTGCAGGATGTGTGAAACAGTAAGCTGACACCTGCAGAATGATGGAAGCATACACATGGACAGGGAGCAGACCTGGTGTCGTGTTGCTGGTTCTGTGTGAACTCCAGACGTCAGATCTCTATTGCAGGGTTTCTCCACTGAGCCAACCCCACAGTAAAACTGTTCTTTTATGGCCGGGCACCACCGTGTCGTGTTTCTGCATGTCGCTCCACTGACTGAGTTTTACGGTATGAACTTATGTTCCTGACTCAGACTTGGAGTTCTGCTGGGAGTTTTACGGTATGATCTTATGTTCCTGACACTGATTTGGAAATTTATTGGGAGTTTTACGGTATGATCTTATGTTCTGACTCTGATTTGGAGTTCTACTGGAAGTTTTACGGTATGATCTTATGTTCTTGACTCTGACTTGGAGTTCTGCTGGGAGTTTTACGGTATGATCTTATGTTGCTGACACAGACTTTGGAAATTTACTGGGAGTTTTACGGTATGATAGAATATTCCAAACGTCATCTCGACAATCTGCAAAAAGTTCAAAAATTTTGTTGCATGGCTGGTATTCAAGGCGTCTAAATACGATCATAATTATAGCTTCTCCTCAAAACCCTTCACTGGCTTCCTTTTCAAGCACGGATAGATTACAAACTTTCAACTGTTTGTCATATGTCACTACGGTCCACGAGCCTTCTCTGTTTCTGGTCCACTTTCCTCGAACAAACTTCCTCTCTCAGTCCGTCAGCAACCTACTTTTGTCTCCTTCAAGTCCGCTCTCAAAACTCACCTTTTCTCCTCTGCATAAAATCCTGACCTCACTCAATCCCCTCTGCAGCCTGTCTCCACTCGGAGGGGAATCACATTGTACTATATAATTGTATATAATATGCTCTCTATAATTTTCCATTGCTTTTATTTTTTCTCCCCATTTATAGCCATGCGTGTATGTGTGTGTGTGTGTGTGTGTGTGTGTGTGTGTGTGTGTTGTGTGCGTGCGTGCGTGCGTGTTTGTGCGTGCGTGCGTGTGTGTCTGTTTCAGCGCTTAGATTTGATTTTATCAAGATTTTGCGCTATGTAAATATTGTAATTATTATTATTATTATTATTATATATATATATATATATATATATATTTTGTTGTTGTTATCTCTGCAACTGTTCCTGTTTGTGTCTCCGATCTTCTGTCTATCTGTCTGTATATACATCACCAGGACGCCTTCGTTTTCTTCTGACCCAAAAGGCTTCATTCCTCAGTCAGGACTAAAACCAACGGAGAGCGTGAAGTAAAAGAAATGTCATCATCTCCGTCCTTCAGATCAGCTCTGAAAACACTTTTCCATGAAAATACCAAAGAGACCAC
>JAPXFY010000023.1:2780841-2785841 GCA_030674185.1 Monoplex corrugatus
GCAAGTAAAGCAGAAACTTAACCCTTTGACTCCCTCACCCTGTCCATCGGCTTCCTGCAGGAAGCTGGTGGATAGGGTGAGGAAGTCAAAGGGTTAATTTTTTGCAGTTGGTAGATAGGGTGCGGGAGCCAAAGGGTTAAATCATCTTCCTGGTCTTCGACAGCTCCAATGTACCTTGCTGGTTGAGACAGGAATTTTTCCATCTGTTACTGGACTTGTGAGTAGTGGTTTTGGGTGCTTGAGACGAGGTTCTTTGTGCAGCCTGCACTTCGCTCACTTAAAAGACACCACGGAAAGACGGAGTTCTACCCTGCCGGAAAAAAGAAAGCACTTTTTATAGGTAAAGAAAAATACACATACACAGGGAATAAGAAGGTTGGGACTTGTCCTGTGGTGGACTGTGGCACGTAAAAGATTCCACGAAAGCATTAGAGTTTTCCCTGGCAAAGTTATGCGAAAGAAATTTCTTTCACAGATTAAGAACACACGAACAAAAGAAAAGAAAAACACCAGATGAAAACAAACAAAAAACAAAACAAACAAACAAACAACAACAAATAAACAAACAAACAAACAAACAAACAATAAACAAACAAACAAAAAAACAACAAACAAACAAACAAACATAAAATCCAAAACAAGTGTGACTGCCCGCGTTCAAGCAAACAGGAACCAGAAAAAAACACGGAAATACAATCAGAACGTGTAGTTATTACCAGTCTAAGGACAGGCGCAAATTTTCGGCCAACTGGCCTTTGTCAAGGGTAAACGTAAGATCACGAAAACCACAGTTTGTTAAAGACAGCGGACCTATATGTTGATTAAAACCTTCACACCTTGGCAACATGCAGAGTTTTCACGCAAGCTTCTGACATATTATGTCATGAATAAAGTCCATTCCTCCAGCACATTGTATTCGCACGTATGGAATTACCCGAGCACTGCGTCGTTACCTTGAGAAAACTGAAAATTTGTACGTAAGTGTGCGCGTGTGTCTGCCCGTACGTGTGTGTGTGTGTGTGTGTGTGTGTGTGTGTGTGTGTTGTGTGTGTTGTGTTGTGTTGTTGTGTGTGTGTGTGGGTGTGTGTTTGTATATGTATGTGTGTATGTGTGTGTGTGTGTGTGTATGTATGTTGTGTATGTGTGCGTGCCTTTGTGTATGTGTGTGTGTTGTGTTGTGTATGTGTGTGCTTGTGTGTCCGTGTGTGTGTGTGTGTGTGAGTGTGGGTCTGTGTGTGTATTTCTGTGTGTGTGTTTGTGTGTGTGTGTGTGCGCGTGCGTGTGTGTATGTCGCGTATGTTGCGTGCATGCATGCATGTGTGTAGTGTATGTGCGTGCATGTGTCTGCATGCGTGCGCGCGCCGGTGCGTGTGTGTGTGTGTGGATGTGAATCAATATATGCATGGAGGGCAGATGGAGGAGATGTGGAGGCACACAGACGATGGCGGCCCCTTTCTCTTTAAGTGACGGGCAAAACGGTTCCTCTGAAAGACTGGGGTGGTGGGGGTGGTGGTGGTGGTGGGGGTCTTCGCTTTCACTACTACTTCCCCCTCCACTACCCCTTCCCCCCTCCCCCTCCCTCCCCCTCCCCCTCGTCCTTCCCACCCACGTTTTTACTTTGATTAGAAGGAGCGGTGAATCACCTCACCTCCCCCAACACCACCACCACCACCACCACCATATCACCTGCAACCGTCACGACATCATCATCATCATCATCATCATCGTCATCGTCACGTCATCATCGTCATCGTCATCATCATCATCATCATCATCATCATCATCATCATCACTCGTCTCGTCGTCGTCGTCGTCGTCGTCTCGTGTCATTCACCATCACCATCATCATCATCATCACCATCACCATCACCATCACCATCATCATCATCATCACCACCACCACCACCACCACCACCACCACCACCACCACCACCACCACCACCATCATCATCATCATCATCATCATCATCATCATCACACCACCACCATCATCATCATCACCATCGTCATCATCATCATCACCATCATCATCATCACCATCATCACATCACCATCACCATCACCATCACCATCACTCATCATCATCATCATCATCATCATCACCATCATCATCATCATCATCATCATCATCATCATCATCATCATCATCATCATCATCATCGTCGTCGTCGTCATCATCATCATCATCATCATCATCATCATCATCATCATCATCATCATCATCACATCATCATCATCACCACCATCATCACCACCATCATCACCACCATCATCACCACCATCATCACCACCACATCACCACCATCACACACACACCACCTTGCGCCATTAACAGCAAATATTTCACTGTCACCATCGTGACGTCACACTTCACACACATCACACATTCCACACACACTTCACACACTCAACCAAATCCACACTCATCACACTCACACACACACCATCCACACTTCACACACACCCATCCACACTTCACACACACATTCACACACACACACCATCCACACTTCACACACACCATCCACACTTACACCACTTCACACACACACAACATCCACACTTCCACACACACCATTCACACACTCACACTTCACACACACACCACCAACTCCACACTTCACCACACACACCATCCACACTTCACACACACCATCCACCACTTCACACACACCATCCAACTTCCACACACACACTTCACACTTCACACACACCATCCACACTTCACACACACCATCCACACACACACCATCCACACTTCACACACACCATCCACACTTCACACACATCCACACTTCACACACACCATCCACACTTCACACACACCATCCACACTTCACACACACCATCCACACTTCACACACACCATCCACACTTCACACACACCATCCACATTCACCACACCATCCACACTTCACACACACCACCACACTTCACACACACCACCACATCACACCACACCATCCACACTTCACACACAACATCCACACTTCACACACACCACCACACTTCACACACACCATCCACACTTCACACACCATCAACTCACACACACACCACTCCACACTTCACACAACACACATCCACACTCACCACACACCATCCACACTTCACACACACCATCCACACACTCACACACATCACCACACTCAACACACACTCCACACTTACACACACACCATCCACACTTCACACACACCACCACACTTCACAACACCATCCACATTACACACACACACTCACACTCCACCACACCACCATACTCACACACACCACATCACACTCACACACTTCACACACTTCACACACCAACCACCATCCAATTTACACACACACACCACCTTCACAACATCCACACCACACACACACCATCCACATTCAACACCATCCACACTTAACACACCATCACACTTCACACACACCTCAACTTCACAACACACCTCACTTACACACACCTCACACTTCACCCACACACTCACACTTACACACACCATCCAACTTCACACTTCACACACACACTTCACACTTTACACACACCTCACACTTTACACACACCATCCACACTTCACACACTCACCACACACGCCATCCACACTTACAACACCACATCCACACTTACATACACCAATCCACACTTACATCACCACATCCACATTTTACAACACCACATCCACACTTACATACACCACATCAACACTTTACATACACCATCAACACTTTACATACACCACATCACACTTACATACACCACATCCATACTTTACATACACCACATCCACACTTTACATACACCACATCCACACTTTACATACACCACATCCACACTTATAACACCACACCCACACTTACACACACCACATCCACCCTTTATACACCACATCACACTTTACATCCACATCCACATCATACTTACATACACACATCCACACTACTACACCACATCCACACTTACATACACACAATCACACACAACCACCACATCCACCTATACACCACATCCACACTTACATCGCACATCCACACATTTACATACGTCACATCCACACTTTACATACACCACATCACACTTTACAACACCACATCCACACTTATACACACATCACACTACATACATCTCACATCCACACTTACATACTCACATCCACACTTACATCACCACGTCCACAACATCACCACATCCACACTTTACATACACACATCCACACTTTACATACACCACATCCATACTTTACATACACTACTCCACACTTACATACACACCATCCACACTTACATACACACATCCACACTTACATCCCCACATCCACAATTTACATACACCATCACACTTACATACACTCACGCACCACACCCACACTTTAACCCCCACACCACACCCACAATCACGCACCAACCTACACTTTAGTATCCACACCACACCCACATATTCACACCACACCCACACTTTAATATCCACACCACACCCACAATCATCACCACACCACACTTTAAATACCACACCCACTCACATTCACCACCACACCCCACACTTAAATACCACACCGCACTCCATTCAGCACCACACCCACATTTTAAACCTCTACACACATCCACACTTCACGCACCATGCCACACTTTAAGATCCACACCACATCCACACTTCACGCACCACGCCCACACTTAATATCCACACCACATCCACACTTCACGCACCACACCCACACTTAAACCCTACACCACATCCACACTTCACGCACCACACCCACACTTTAAACCCCTGACACCACCATCCACCTTCACGCACCACATCCACACTTCACGCACCACACCCACACTTAACCCGACACCCATCCACACTCACCACCACACCCACACTTAAACCCACACACATCCACACTTCACTCACACACCCACTAAACCCCTCACCACATCCACACTTCACGCACCACACCCACACTTCACACACCACACCCACACTTCACACACCACACCCACACTTCACACACCACACCCACACTTCA
>JAPXFY010000023.1:2798341-2810841 GCA_030674185.1 Monoplex corrugatus
ATGGCGGTAGTCTGATGGGTTGTCGTGGACCTGTGGTTAACTCCTTCAGAACTGTGGTAGTAGACTTGTAGTTAACTCTTTCAGAAATGTGGTAGTGAACTTGTAGTTAATTCTTTCAGAACTGTGGTAGTAGACCTGTAAATAACTCTGACAGAACTGTGGTAGTGAACTTGTAGTTAACTCTTTCAGAACTGTGCTGGTAGACCTGTAGTTAACTCTTTCAGAACTGTGGTAATACACCTGTAGTTAACTCTGACAGAACTGTAGTAGTAGACCTGTGGTTAACTCTTTCAGAACTGTGGTAGTAGACCTATAGTTAACTCTGACAGAACTGTGGTAGTAGACCTGTAGTTAACTCTGACAGAACTGTGGTAGTAGACCCGTAGTTAACTCTGACAGAACTGTGGTAGTAGACCTGTAGTTAACTCTTACAGAACTGTGGTAGTAGACTTATAGTTAACTCTTTCATAACTGTGGTAGTAGACCTGTAGTTAACTCTGACAGAACTATGGTAATAGACCTGTAGTTAACTCTTTCAGAACTGTGGTAGTAGACCTGTAGTTAACTCTTTCAGAACTGTGACAGTAGACCCGTAGTTAACTCTTTCAGAACTGTGGTAGTAGACTTGTAGTTAACTCTTTCAGAACTGTGGTAGTAGACCTGTAGTTAACTCTTACAGAACTGTGGTAGTAGACTTGTAGTTAACTCTTACAGAACTGTGGTAGTAGACCTGTAGTTAACTCTGACAGAACTGTGATAGTAGATCTGTAGTCAACTCTTTCAGAACTGTGGTAGTAGACTTGTAATTAACTCTTTCAGAACTGTGGTAATACACCTGTAGTTAACTCTTTCAGAACTGTGGTAGTAGACTTGTAGTTAACTTTTTCAGAACTGTGGTAATACACCTGTAGTTAACTCTTTCAGAAATGTGGTAGTAGACTTGTAGTTAACTCTTTCAGAACTGTGGTAGTAGACTTGTAGTTAACTCTTTCAGAACTGTGATAGTACACCTGTAGTTAACTCTTTCAGAACTGTGGTAGTAGACTTGTAGTTAATTCTTTCAGAACTGTGGTAGCAGTCTTGTAGTTAATTCTTTCAGAACTGTGACAGTAGACTTATTAGTTAACTCTTTCAGAACTGCGGTAGTAAACTTATAGTTAACTTTACAGAACGCGTTAGCTAGGAATTGTAATCTGATTGAGAAGTTGTTAAAGATATTCACTGCATTCGACCAGTTCAGTATGCCGTCCACCCAAACCTGTGGGCTGTTTTCACATCCACAGTCAGTTTTCTCAAGACTATTTCTTTGCTCACGATAAATTCAAAATCCAAAACAAGTGTGACTCCCCGCGTTCAAGCAAACAGGAACCAGAAAAAAAAAAAAACACGAAAAAAGAATCACAACACGTATTTAATACAACAAGACAAGACAGGCGCAAATTTTCGGCCAACTGGCCTTTGTCAAGCGTAGGATCACAAACAAAGAAACACCAGATAAGGAGAAAAAGACTGAAACTTCCCTGCTGCTCCGCCGGTGTGAGAAAAGGACTAAACTGACTCTATACGTGGCATGTGATGGAGAAGATCCACAATGATCATGACATTTGCCCTAAGCCAGCACATAAGCCTGAGCGTTATGACTAGGCCTGAAGGTCTTACTCAAGGTATGGGTTCTGGGTCTGTCCTTGTGTCAGTCATCATCATCATCAATCATCATCATCATCAGGTGCCTTGTCGCATGGCGTTGGCGATTATGGACTTCCATCTGTCTGTATCTCTTGTTGCCTCAAGCATCTCTTCCACCCTCTTTGTCCCCAGCCACTCTGCAAGTCCGTCTAGCATCTTCTCCCTGGGTCTACCCGGTGCTCTCTTTCCCTCCAGCTTTCCCGTAAATGTTGCCTGTCTTCCTAATCTTCCTTATGAATGATCTTCTTGTGTCTGCCTCCATCAAGACTGTCTCGTTTGTTTTCTTTGCTGTCCATGGAACTCTCAACATCCGTCTTAGAAATCACATCTTGGCTGCCTCAATCTTGTTCTGGCTTTGCTTGTTGACTGTTCACGCCTCGCCACCGTACAACAGTATTGGTTCTATATAACATTCAAGGACTCTCTTCCTGATGTTACTTGATAGGCTTTTCTTGGTAAGAATGCTTTTCATTTTCTCGAATGCTGTTTTGGCTTGGCCGATTCTGCTGGCTATTTCTGATGTGCATCTGCCGTCTGGTGAAATGATCGTTCCCAGGTATTTAAACTTATCAACCTGTGTCAAGGTTGTGCAGTTTACTGTTATTTTGCATGAGGGGATTTCATGTTTTTTACTGATCACCATGACTTCTGTCTTCCTGCTGTTTAGTTCCAACCCCTTACCTTTGCTTTCTATTTCTAGTATATCATAAGGTTTTTTAGGTCCCTTGTGTCAGTATGTCATTAAAACAATTCATTAAGATATTAACCCTTTGATTCCTGTAGCCTGTCTGCCAGCGTCCTGCGTTGTCAACCATGCTAGCGAAACATAACCTTAACCCTTTGATTCCCTCATCCTATCCATCAGCTTCCTGCAGGTAGCTGGTGGATAGGATGAAGGAGGCAAAGAGTTAAGTTTTTGCAGCTGGTGGACAGGGTGCGGGAGTCAAAGGGTTAAGAAACACCTGAGAGTGTTTGATGGGACCCAGAGTAACAATACTTCACCACTGACCGGACAGTCACCTCCCATCTCACAATGACACATGGTGGCCATTTCATCAATCAAAGTGGGGTTCTATCCATGTGCTGCATGACCCATTCGGACCCAGTCATCAGTTACCTTGTTTACAAACCGAATGGCAAGGTAGCGAGATGACAAACCCGGGACATAGCCAAACAACGCGCACCCATCCAGGTCCAGTCCAGCCTCTGGACCAAGAGAGAATGGAAGAGCCTTCTTTTCCTTGCTCTATACCTGTATTTAGCGTTCAAGAAGATGACAAGAATTCTTACCAACAAATGCCTGTCAATTAACACCAGGAAGAGAGTCCTTGAATGTTATATAGAACCAATACTGTTGTACGGATGTGAGGCGTGGACAGTCAGCAAGCAAAGCCAGAACAAGATTGAGGCAGCCGAGATGTGATTTCTAAGAAAGATGTTGAGAGTTCCATGGACAGCAAAGAAAACAAACGAGACAGTCTTGATGGAGGCAGACACAAGTAGATCACTCATAAGGAAGATTAGGAAAAGACAGGCAACATTTATAAGCCATTTTATGAGGAAGGGGGATTTGGAGCACCTGGTCACAACGGGAAAGCTGGAGGGAAAGAGAGCACCAGGTAGACCCAGGGAGAAAATGCTAGACGGACTTGCGGAGTGGCTGAAGACGAGGAAGGTGGAGGAGATGCTTGGGGCAACGAGAGATAGAGACAGATGGAAGTCCATGATCGCCAACGCCATGCGGCAAGGTAACTGATGATGATGATGATACCTTTATCTATCTATTGGGCGGCTTGTCTAGTCACCAGCTCGCATAGCTGCCAGCTGTTCTCCCCTTACTATAGATTCTCGACACTTAGCAAAGGGAAGCTCCCTACGTTGCTTTACCCCAACCACAGGGTGAGCTGTGAACGATCTTGAAAGCAATCAGACGTGATGCCCCAGACACAAACTGTTTTGCTTTTCAGCAAGGTCTGACATTTCCCCACAGGGATCCTAAATTTGCTGTCACCAAGACTGTCCCTGCAGTCATCAGGCCCGATTCCCTGAGGCCAACAGCCAAGGTCAAAGGTCAAAGGTAACAAGAAAGACCTGAGGGTGATGTTTTGGATCCGAGCAACAGTACAGTGCCTTGGTCCGTCCTCACTACTGTACACAGCAAACACGCACGCGCTCACACAGACATACACGCAGACACAATATATATTTGTCTTTTTTGTATTACACACACACACACACACACACACACACACACACACACACACAAAACACACACACACACACACACACCACACACACACAACACAACACCCACCTCTCTCTCTATCTCTCTCTCTGTCCACCGCATTCTCCTACATTTTCCTTGCTATTTGTCTTTTCCATTAAAAAAACAACATGTTTATAAAAAGCCCAGGAATTTTCTACTCCACTCTCAAAGAACCTGAGCAATGTTATTTCTGAGAGAGCAATATTTGTCTAATTGATGATGGCTCTTGTTTTTCCTTTCCTGGTGGATTTTTGGGCTGTTTCTTTTTTTTTAAATTTCTTTTTGAATAGAACGATCAATAGTATGGTGAGCACATTTTATGAGGAAAGGTTTGATTTTAGTTTCCTCAGAGCTGCCAAGACGTTGTCGATTGGCTTTTCTGTGCCAAATTGGCGGCACGTTCACTTTCTTTCTCACCATAGTACCCAGGGCAGTAAATCCATGTGAGCTTTTTTAAGAGCGATACTGCTCAGTGCTTCGTGCTAACCTAAGGTTCCTGTTACAGTCTCCACTGTTTGATGGAGGTTCAGGCAGTCAGTCAGGATGAAGGTTGGACTGTCTTGTATCTCTTTTATCCCTCAGCAATTACCTCACTGCCTCCCTGAGCCTGTGTCAAAACCTGTAAAACTGCAGGCTGGAGTGTCTTGAAATGGTGTGTGTGTGTGTGTTGTGTGTGTGTTGTGTGTGTGTGTTTGTGTGTGTGTGTGATGTGTGTGTGTATGTGTGTTTGTGTGTGTGTTGGTGGTGTTTAGTGTGTGTGTGTGTCTGTGTGTGTTGGTGTGTGTGTGTATGTGTGTGGTGTGTGTGTGTGTAGTCGTGTGTGTTTGTGGTGTGGTGATTGTCTTGATTTAACGTTTTTCACTTAAGTGATATTAAACGGTGTGTGTGTGGTGGGCGTGTGTGTGTGTGTATGCGGTGTGTGTGTTGTTGTGTGAGGTTGTGTGTGTGTGCGTGTGTCTGTGTGTGTGTGTCTGGTGTGTGTGTCTCTGTGTGTGTGTATGTGTGGTGTGTGTTGTGTTGTGTGCTGTTGTGTGGGCTGTGTAGTGTGTGTTGTGATTGTGTGGTGCGCGCGTGCATGTGTGTGTGAGCGTGTGTGTGTGCGCGCGCGTGCATGTGTGTGTACGGTGTGTGTGTGTGTCTCTGTGTGGCTGTGTGTTGTGTGTGGTGTGCTGTGTGTATGTGGTTAGGGTGTGTGTGTGTGTTTTGGTGTGTGTGTTGTGTGTGTGTCTGATGTGTGTGTATGGCTATAGGTGTGTGGTGTCTATGTTGATGGTGGTTGGTGTTGTGGTGTGTTGTATGTGTGTGTTTGTGTGCTGTAGGTGTGATGTATTGTGTGTGTTTTGTAGTGTGTGTGTAGTGTGTGTGTGTTGTGTGTTTGTATGTTTGTGTTGTGTGGATGTGATGGTGGGATACAGTGGAGATAGGAACACTGGGCTGACTCCGCCAAAATGACTGGTCTTCAGATGGATAGCAATCAAGTCAGTTGTATGTTGCTTGCTGGGATTGAACTCAAGATATCAGTTGGGTTAACCGGCCCGTTAGGTAGGGCATGTTGTAGTGGGCATGTTGTAGTGTAGTGGCATGTCATAGGTGGATTTGGGTAGGGCATGTTAGGTGGGCATGTTATGGTAGGGCATGTTAGGATTGTGGGCATGTTAGGTAGGCATGTTAAGTGTGGGGCATGTTAGGTAGGCATTTAGGTGGGGCATGTTGGTAGGGCATATAGGTGGGGCATGTTAGGTAGGGCATGTTAGGTGGGCATGTTGGGTAGGGCATGTTAGGTGGGCATGTTGGTGTTAGGGCAGTTAGTAAGGGCATGTTGGGAAAGGCTATGTTAGAGGGGAAAGTTGTAGGGCATGTTATATAAAGTTATATATATAAATATTAGGCTTGGAATACATTTTTAGGAATTGCAAATTTCAGACTAAATATCTGTACTTGTGCGAATCTTCGAAACTATTGATAGAATACATCATAAGAAATTGCAAATATTACTGAAACAGACAATATTGATCTTTAGTCTTGATGAAGTCTTTCAGAAAACGTTAGGAGAAACGAGAAACTAGACAATTGATGTATCTACACTTGTGTGATAAAATCCTTCAGAAAATGTTAGCCAGGATGTATTAAGAAGTATTGATCTACACTTTTGTCTGTACTCTTTCTGAAATAAAACGTTAATTAGAACACGTAAAAGCTTAACAGTTAATGTGTACACAATGTCATAAAAGCTTTCAAAAAAACGTCAGCCAAGTTACATTAGACAGTAGAGAACTGATGTAAATGTAATGTAACCAAATCTTTTAGACAACAGCTAGGAGACATTGGAACTTGAGAATGATATGTCTGTACTTGTGTGATGATGAAATATTTCAGAAAATATCAGCTAGGATACATTAAGTCTAAAGGATGAATCTCTCTATCTTCTGTGATAAAACTTTCAGAAAATGTTATCGAGGATACATTAGGTACTAAAGGATTGATCTATCATATTTGTGTGATAAAACTTTCAGAAAATGTATCGTAGGATACATTAGAACTAAATGATTGATTATCAGTATTTGTGTGATAAAACCTTTCAGAAAATGTTATCGAGGATACATTAGGACTAAAAGATTGATCTATCAGTATTTGTGTGATAAAACCTTTCAGAAAATGTATCGAGGATACATAGGAACTAAAGGATTGATCTATCAGTATTTGTGTGATGAAACCTTTCAGAAAATTTATCGAGGATACACTAGCAACTAAAGATGATCTATCATATTGTATGATAAAACCTTTCAGAAAATGTTATCGAGGATACACTAGCAACTAAAAGATTGATCTATCAGTATTTGTGTGATAAAATCTTTCAGAAAATGTTAGCCAGGATACATTAGGAGCTGGAGGCCGTCGGAAAGCCTCGTCAATACTTCGTTTCCAGTTAGTTCATGCACAAGAATGCATCGATTTCTTTCCCTGTTTGACTGTGTGTCTGTGTGTCTGTGAGTCTGTGTGTGTGTGTGTGTGGTCTGTCTGTCTGTCTGTCTGTACCCTCCCCTCTCATTCTCTCTGCTTTTCAGTCTAATCGAATTTATGTTCACCTCCGTCTCTGTTTTCCCTCCCTTTCTTTCCATCTGTCTGTCGGTGTGTTCATGTATATGTCTGTTCAAACATCTCTCTTCTTCCTCCTCTGTCCCGATCGTTCTCTTCGTGTGTGTGTGTGTGTGTGTGTGTGTGTGTGTGTGTGTGTGTGTGTGTGTGTGTGTGTGTGTGTTGTGTGTGTGTGTGTGTTGGTGTGTGTGTGTGTGTGTGTGTGTGTTTGTTTGTGTATGTGTGTGTGTGTGTGTTTGTGTTTGTTTGTGTGTGCGTGTGTGTTTGTGTGTTGTGTGTGTGTGTTGTGTTGTTTGTGTGTTGTGTGTGTGTGTGTGTGTTGTGTTTGTGGTTGTGTGTGTGTGTGTTGTGTTGTTTGTGTGTGTGTGTGTGTGTGTGTGTGTGTGTGTGTTGTGTGTGTTGTGTTTGTGTGTTGTTGTGTGTGTGTGTGTGTGTGTTGTGTGGTGTGTGTGTTTGTGGTGTGTTGGTTGTGTGTTTAGAGTTAGGGAGATGGATGTGAGGGAGGAGAGAGAGATAGGTAGATAGTAGATAGATAGATAGATAGATAGATAGATAGATAGATAGATAGAGAGAGAGAGAGAGAGAGAGAGAGAGAGAGAGGCTAATCTATTTTAATACTAAAAATACTATTTTTAGCTAAAGTTTAATTATACAGGGTGTCCTCTTTCAAACTCCGTAACACGCACTTTTGAGACAAAACGTGTGTCATATTTTGGTGAAGGTAAAGAAATCAAACACAATACAACAAACAGTAAACGCAATAGACAATACAGCAATATAAAACCCGCAATACAACTGATACAAACAAGAGCATTACAGCCAATACAACACAATAGCGTCACAAACTATGTAAACAATATCCACAACAAGTGTGACTGCCCGCGTTCAAGCAAACAGGAACCAGAACAAATATATCACGAAAAAACAAATCAGAATTTCTGGTTCTTTTTTCGTTTTTTTTCTGGTTCCTGTAGAAACAGTACAAGCAATAGCATGCAAACAATACAATACAAAACAATAGGAATTCAAACAATTGCTACGCGAACAATAACAGTACAAACTAAAGCAATTCAAACAAAACAAAACAATGGTAATATAAACAATACAGAACAATAGCAATGTAAACAATACGAACAACAACAGCACAAGCGATTCTAACAATAATAGAGAATACTAGTGATATAAACAACACGAACAGCAACACTACAAGCAATACAAACAACAGCAACATAAACAACACGAACAACAACACTACAAGCAATACAAACAACAGCAACATAAACAATACGAACAACAACAGTACAAGCAATACAACAATAGCTATAATATAAACAATACAGAACAATAGCAATATAAACAACTCAAAACAGTACAATATAAGCAAGACGAACAACACTACAAGCAGTACAAACAATAGCTATAATAAAACAATACAGCAATTAAATAATAATAAAACAATGCAGAACAACAGTAATAAACATACAGAACAATCAATATAAACAATACAGAACAATCAATATAAACAATGCAGAACAACAGTAATATAACAATACAGAACAATCAATATAAACAATACAGAACAATACAATATAAACAATACAGAACAATCATAAAACAATACAGAACAATCAATATAAACAATACAGAACAATCAATATAAACAATACAGAACAATCAATATAAAAACAAAACATACCAAACAATACAACAATATAAACAATACAAACAACAATATAAACAACATACAAACAATACAATATAAACAATACACAACAATCACACATCATACAACAAATCAGAACAATCAATATAAAAACATACAGAACAATCATATAAACAATACAAACAACAACAAATAAACAATACAGAACAATCAATATAAACAATACAAACAAACAATATAAAACAATACAGAAAACAATATACAAAATACAAACAATCACATATAAACAATACAAACAACATAAACAATACATAACAATCAATAACAAACAAACAATCAATATCAACACATACAAACAACAACTATAAACAATACAAACAATCAAAAACATACCACAAAAACAAACAAATAACATACAAACAATCAACATAAAACAATACAGAACAATCAATAAAACAATAACGAACAACAAATAAACAATACAGAACATCAAATAAACAATACAAACAATCAATATACAACAATACCAAAACAATCAAACAATACACAACACAATCAATATAAAAATACAGAACAATCAATATAAAACAAACAAACAATCAATATAAACAATACACACACCAACACAATACAAACAAACAAACAATCAATACACATACAAACAATAAAACAACAAACAACAAACAACTACAAACAATCAAATACACAATACAAACAATCAATTACACAATACAAACAAACAATAAAAACAATACACAACAAACAATAAAACAATACAAACACAACAATAAAACATACAACAAACAAATAAACAATACAAAACCAATCATAACAACAAACAATACACAAACAAACAACAATACAACACATACAACACAAACAATAAAACAATACAAACAACTCAATACAATACAAACAAACAATCAAAAATACAATACAACACAAACAACACTACACAAACAATACAAACCAATACAACAAACAATACAATACAACACAATACTAACAAACAATACAAAACATACAACAATACAACAATACAAACAACAATAAAACAATACAAACAATACAACATAAACAATAACAAACAAACAATACAAACAAACACAACACAAACAATACAAACAAATAACAAACAAACACAATACACAATTACACAACAATAAAACAATACAAACTACACAAACAATACAACACAATACAAACAAACACACACAAAACAATACAAAACAATAAAACAATCAACTACAAAACAATACAACAATACAACAAAACAATACAAACAATACAATAAACAATACAAACAATACAACAACATAAAACAATACAACACACAATACACAACAAACAACAATAAAACACAACATAAACATCAAAACAATAAACAATACAAACCAACAATACACAAACAACACAATAACAACAACATCATACAAACAACATCAATACATACAACACAATACAAACAACACACATCATACAACAATACAAACCAATACAAACAAACAATACAACACATACAAACAACATAACACAACATATACACAAACAATACAACACAATACAAACAATACAACAATCAAACAAACAAACAAACACACCAATATACAACAATACAAACAATAAAAACAACACACACATATCTACACAAACAAACAAACCAAAACCCAAACAACAATAAACAACAACACACATACACAACAATACAAACCAATACAAACAACACAAACACAACAATACAAAAACAAACAAACAACACACATTCACACAATACACCAACACAACACACACAAACATACACAACAATACAACCATACAAACAACAACAAAACAATACACACAACAATACAAACAATACAAACAACACAACACATACACAAACATACACAAACAACACAACACAAACAAACACTACACACAACAATACAACAACAAACACACACACAAACAATACAAACCAATACAAACAAACACAACACACTATTACACAAACAATACAAACCAATACAAACAACACAACACACAATACACAAACAATACAAACCAATACAAACAACACAAACACAATCACACAAACAATACAAAAACAAACAAACAAACACACAAACACACACAACACACAAACATACTACCAAACAATACAAACAACACAACACACAATTACACAAACAATACAAACAATACAAACAACACAAACACAATCTACACAAACAATACAACAACACAATACACTACACAAACAATACAAACAACACAATACACACACACAAACAAAACACAAACAACACAATACACACACAAACAATACAAACAACAAACACATATCTACACAAACAATACAAACAACACAATAACACACAAACAATACAAACAACACAAACACTACACAAACAATACAACAACAACAATACACACACAAAATAATACAAAAACAAAACACTACAAACAATAATACAAACAACACAATACACTACACAAACAAACAAACAACACAATACCTACACAAACATACAACAACACAACACACACAAACAATACAAACCAATACAACAAAACAACACACACTACACAAACAATACAAACAAACAACAACACTATCACACAAACAATACAAACCAATACAAACAATACAACAACTCACACAACAATACAAACAACACAACACACATACACAACAAACAACCAATACAAACAACACAAACACTATCTACACAAACAATACAAACCAATACAAAACACATACACAAACAAAAACAACACACAACATCCCAACATACAAACAATAACACCATACAAACATACAAACCCACAATAACAAAACAATACAAAACAATCAACAAACATACACACACAAAACAATACAAACCAATACAAACAACAACACACTACACACAACAAACAAACAATACAAACAACAAATAACTAAACACAAACAATACAACAATACAAACAACACAAAACACACACAAACAATCAAACAAAAACAATATACACAAAAAACAAACCAATACAAACACACAAACACATACAAACAATACAAACAAACAAACAACACAACACACTATCTACACAAAACAATACAAACCAATACAAACAACACAAACACAAAACACAAACAATACAAACAATACAAACAACACAACACCACACAAACAAACAACCAAACAAACAATACAAACAAACAACACACAACTACACAAATAATACAAACCAATACAAACAACAACAACACTACACAAACCAATACAAACAAACAAACATTGCACAAACAACAAACAAACAACACACAACAATACAAACATACAAACAATATAACACACAAACAATACAAACCAATACAAACAAATAACACACAAACAATACAAACCAATACAAACAATATAACACACACAACAAACAACCAATACAAACAATACAACACAACTATCTACACAAACAATACAAACAACACAACACACAAACAATACAAACCAATACAAACAATATAACACACAAACAATACAAACCAATACAAACAACACAATACACTATCTACACAAACAGTACAAACAACACAACACACAAACAATACAAACCAATACAAGCAATACAACACACAAACAATACAAACCAATACAAGCAATACACCAATACAAACCAATACAAACAATACAACACACAAACAATACAACCAATACAAGCAATACAACAATACAAACCAATACAAACAATACAACACACAAACAATACAAACCAATACAAACAACACATACACTATCTACACAAACAATACAAGCCAATACAAACAAA
>JAPXFY010000023.1:2820841-2823341 GCA_030674185.1 Monoplex corrugatus
GGCTTGCTGAGATTATTACTGATAGAGAAATACGTCTCACTACAAAAGCCTGCTTTCATGTCAGTGGAAGCTGGTAGTTTATGAAAGCATAAGTGGGGTAGAACGTAAATACCTTGGTTTCCATGGCCCTGTAAACTTAGTATCCCTGGTAAACTTGGTATCCCTGGTAAACTTGGTATCCCTGGTAAACTTGGTATGCCTGGTAAACTTGCTATCCCTGGTAAACTTGCTATCCCTGGTAAACTTGGTATTCCTGGTAAACTTGCTATCCCTGGTAAACTTGATATCCCTGGTAAACTTGTGTCCCTGGTAAACTTGCTATCCCTAGTAAACTTGCTATCCCTGATTCTGTAACTGGTATCCTGGTAAACTTGCTATCCCTGTAAACTTGGTATCCCTGGTAAACTTGGTATCCCTGTAAACTTGGTATCCCTGGTAAACTTGGTATCCCTGGTAAACTTGGTATCCCTGTAAACTGGTATCCTGGTAAACTTGGTATCCCTGGTAAACTTGGTATCCCTGTAAACTTGCTATCTTTGGTAAACTTGGTATCCCTGTGAACTTGGTATCCCTGGTAAACTTGCTATCCCTGGTAAACTTGGTATCCCTGTAAACTTGGTATCCCTGGTAAACTTGGTATCCCTGGTAAACTTGGTATCCCTGTAAACTTGCTATCTTTGGTAAACTTGGTATCCCTGTGAACTTGGTATCCCTGGTAAACTTGCTATCCCTGGTAAACTTGGTATCCCTGTAAACTTGGTATCCCTGGTAAACTTGGTATCCCTCATTCTGTAAACTTGCTATTCCTGGTAAACTTGCTATCCCTGGTAAATTTGGTATCCCTGGTAAACTTGGTCTCCCTGGTAAACTTGGTATCCCTGTAAACTTGCTATCCTGGTAAACTTGCTATCCCTGGTAAACTTGTATCCCTGGTAAACTTGGTATCCCTGGTAAACTTGGTATCCCTGGTAAACTTGCTAACCCTGGTAAACTTGCTATCCCTGGTAAACTTGCTATCCCTAAACATGCTATCCCTGTAAACTTGGTATCCCTGGTAAACTATCCTTGATTCTGTAAACTTGGTATCCCTGGTAAACTTGCTATCCCTGATTCTGTAAACTTGGTATCCCTGATGAACTTGCAATCCTTGGCTCTGTGAGTCAGTTTTCCTGATCGTGTAATCTTGATATATGTCTGGTTTTGTCAAGCGTAAGATTACAAACAAACAACAAACAAACACTAGATAAAAAAAAAATTGTAATCTTACGCTTGACACAGGCCAGCTGGCCGAACATTTGCGACTGTCTTGTTTTGTTGTATTAAATACGCGTTCATATTCTCCTTTCGTGTTTTTTCTGGTTCCTGTTTGCTTAACGCGGGCAGTCACACTTGTTTTGGATATGGTTCTGTAAGTTAGGTATTTCTGGTCTGGAAGCCTGGTGTATATGGGTCTGTAAGCGTGGTATCCCAGGCTCAGTAAACTGGCTCTGTAAACGTGGAACACCTAGTTCTGTAAGCAAAGAATCAACGCTCAGCATTCTGGACAGTGCAGTGCAATGCAATGCCGAGATTGGTGTGGAGAGGGAGGCAGTGGGCCTGGGATCAATTCACAGAGTCCAGGTGTGGACATGTCATCAATTATTTACCTCACAAAGCGATCACGGCCTCTGGCACCATCACCACGATTACTGGGGTTGTGTGGGCAAGATGGAAGCTCACGATTTCCTGGTCTCTGAGAGAGAGAGAGAGAGAGAGAGAGAGAGAGAGAGAGAGAGAGAGAGAGAGAGAGTATGCATAAGTGGTAATATGTGTGTGTGTGTGTGTGTGTGTGTGTGTGTGAGAGAGAGATAATGTGAGTGTGATAAGTGTGTGTGTGTGTGTATGTGAGAGAGTGTGTGTGTGTGGTTGTGTGTGTGTGTTCGTTCGTTCTTTGATTTAACGTCTTTTCACTGTAAGTGATATTAGACGGTGTGTGGGTGTGTGTGATTGTGTGAGTGAGTGTGTGTGTGTGTGTGTGTGTGTGTGTGTGTGTGTGAGTGAGTGTGTGTGTGTGTGTGTGTGTGTGATTGTGTGTGTGTCGTTCTTGCTGATGACGAACTAAGAAGACAGAGCAATGGTTTTACATCTTTACTGGAAAATACTGTCTGATTCTCAACTGACACTTATATACATGTTACAATGAACAGCAGTCAGTTCACATTCACAGGATCAGTTCACATTCAGGATCAGTTCACATCACAGGATCAGTTCACATTAAACAGAATCAGTTCACATTCACACAAACATCATGCCATGATGCTATCAGCAGGCTTGATTACAGTTACCATACGTTACACTGTGGTGTGTGTGTGTGTGTGTGTGTGTGTGTGTGTGTGTGTGTGTGTGTGTGTGTGTGTGATGTGTGTGTGATTGTGTTGTGTGTGTGTATGATTGTGTGTGTGTGTGTTGTTTGTTTGTGTTGTTTATTCTTCATAGTAAGACATGGAAGCTGATGCTACAA
>JAPXFY010000023.1:2828341-2833341 GCA_030674185.1 Monoplex corrugatus
GTTTTTTTGACCATTACAGTCAGGGAGGTTATCTCTGTGCTCACTTTTCCCTGTCTCATCTCCTACGCTTGTGTGTGTGTGTGTGTGTGTGTGTGTGTGTGTGTGTGTGTGTGTGTGTGTGTGTGTGTGTGTGTGTTTTTGTGTGTGTGTGTGTGTGTGTGTTTGTGTTTGGTGTGTATGTGTGTGTGTGTGTATGTGGGGTGTGTGTGGTGTGTGTGTTTGTGGTGTGTGTGTGTGTGTGTGTGTGTGTGTGTGTGTGTTGTGTGTGTGTGTGTGTGTGTGTGTGTGTGTGTGTGTGTGTGTGTTGTGTGGTGTGTGTGTGTGTGTGTGTGTGTGTATGTGTGTGTGTGTGTGTGTGTGTGTTGTGTGTGTGTGTGTGTGTTGTGTGTGATGTTCGTGTTGTGTGTGTGTGTGTGTTTGTGTGTGTGTGTGTGTTGTGTGTGTGTGTGTGTGTTGTGTGGTGTTTTGTGTGTGTGTGTCGTGTCTTCTTTGATTACGTCTTTTCACTATAAGTGATATTAGACGGGTGTGTTTGTGTGTATGTATCACACACAAACAAACCCTATGAGGAACAACAACAAACAACCCTATGAGGAACACACACAACACAAAACCCTATGAGGAACAACACAACACAAAACCCTATGAGGAACACAACACAAAAAACCCTATGAGGAACACACACAACACAAACTAACCCTATGAGGAACACACACAACACAAATGACCCTATGAGGAACACACACAACACAAAAACCCTATGAGGAACACACACAACACAAACAAACCCTATGAGGAACCACACAACAAATAACCTATGAGGAACACACACAACACAAAACCCTATGAGGAACACACACAACACAAACCCTATGAGGAACACCACAACACAAACAACCCTATGAGGAACACACACAACACAAACAACCCTATGAGGAACACACACAACACAAACACCCTATGAGGAACACACACAACACAAACAACCCTATGAGGAACACACACAACACAAAACAACCACACTATGAGGAACACACACAACACAAACAACCCTATGAGGAACACACACAACACAAACAACCCTATGAGGAACACACACAACAAACAACCCTATGAGGAACACACACACAACACAAACAATCCCTATGAGGAACACACACAACACAAACAACCCTATGAGGAACACACACAACACAAACAACCCTATGAGGAACACACACAACACAAACAACCCTATGAGGAACAAAACACAAAACAACCCTATGAGGAACACACACACACAAACAACCCTATGAGGAACACACACAACACAAACAACCCTATGAGGAACACACACAACACAAATACAACCCTATGAGGAACACACACAAACAAAACTAGGGAAAACACAACACAAACACCCTATGAGGAACACACACAACACAAACAACCCTATGAGGAACACACAACACAAACAACCCTATGAGGAACACACACAACACAAACACCCTATGAGGAACACACAAACACAACCGAGAAACAAACACAAACCTATGAGGAACACACACAACACAAACAACCCTATGAGGAACACACACAACACAAACAACCCTATGAGGAACACACAACAACACCTAGAGAACACAACAACAAAACAACCCTATGAGGAACACACACAACACACACAAAACAAACCTATGAGGAACACACACAACACAACAACCTATGAGGAACACACAACACAAACAACCCTATGAGGAACACACACAACACAAACAACCCTATGAGGAACAACACAACAACCAAGGACACACACAAAACAACCTATGAGGAAACACACACAACACAAACAACCCTATGAGGAACACACACAACACAAACAACCCTATGAGGAACACACACAACACAAAAACCCTATGAGGAACACACACAACACAAACAACCCTATGAGGAACACACAACACAAACAACCCTATGAGGAACACACACACAACACAAACAACCCTATGAGGAAACACACCTAACACACACAAACAACCCTATGAGGAACACACACACACAACATGAACAACACAACACCCTATGAGGAACACACACACTAACACAAACACAACCCTATGAGGAACACACACAACAAAACACCCTATGAGGAACACACACCAAACAACCCTATGAGGAACACACACAACACAAACAACCCTATGAGGAACACACAACACAAACAACCCTATGAGGAACACACACAAACAACCTATGAGGAACAAACAACCTATGAGGAACACACAACACAAACAACCTATGAGGAACACACACACACAAACAACCCTATGAGGAACACAAACAAACACCTTGAGAACAAACAACCCTATGAGGAACACACAAACACAAACAACCCTATGAGGAAACAAACACTGAGGAACACACAACAACCCTATGAGGAACACACAACAACACACAAATACAACCCTATGAGGAACCACACAACAAACAACCTATGAGGAAACACAACAAAACAACACCTATGAGGAACACACACAACAAACAACCTATGAGGAAACACACAACAAACAACCCTATGAGGAACACACAACAACAACCCTATGAGGAACACACACACACAACACCCTATGAGGAACACAAACAAACACAAAACCCTATGAGGAACACACACAAACAACCCTATGAGGAACACACAACACAAAACCCTATGAGGAACACACACAACACAAACAACCTATGAGAAAACACACAACAAACAACCCTATGAGGAACACACACAACAACACCCTATGAGGAACACACAAACAAACACCCTATGAGGAAACACACAACACAAACAACCCTATGAGGAAACACAACACAAACAACCTATGAGGAACACACAACACAAAAACCCTATGAGGAACACACACACAAACAACCCTATGAGGAACACACACACACAAACAACCCTATGAGGAAACACAACACAAACAACCCTATGAGGAACACACACAACACAAACAACCCTATGAGGAACACACAACAAACAAACCCTATGAGGAACAAACAACCCTATGAGGAACAAACAACCCTATGAGGAACACACACAACACAAACAACCCTATGAGGAACACACAACAAACAACCTATGAGGAACACACAACAAACAACCCTATGAGGAACCACACAACACAAACAACCCTATGAGGAACACACAAACAAACAACCCTATGAGGAACACACAACACAAAAACCCTATGAGGAACACACACAACACAAACAACCCTATGAGGAACACACAAACACAAACCCTATGAGGAACAACAAAAACAAAACACAACAACAACCCTATGAGGAACACACAACAACAAAACCCTATGAGGAACACACACAACAAAAACCCTATGAGGAACACACACAACACAAACAACCCTATGAGGAACACACACAACACAATGACCCTATGAGGAACACACACAACACAAACAACCTATGAGAAACACACACAACACAAACAAACCCTATGAGGAACACACAACACAAACAAACCTATGAGGAACACACACAACAAAAACCCTATGAGGAACACACACAACACAAACAACCCTATGAGGAACACACAAACACAAACAACCCTATGAGGAACACACAACACAAACAACCCTATGAGGAACACACACAAACACAAACAACCCTATGAGAAACACACAACACAAAAACCCTATGAGGAACACACACAACACAAAAACCCTATGAGGAACACACAACACAACAATACCCTATGAGGAACACACACAACACAAACACCCTATGAGGAACACACACAACACAAACAACCCTATGAGGAACACACACAACACAAACAACCTATGAGGAACACACACAACACAAACAACCCATGAGGAACACACACAACAAAAACCCTATGAGGAACACACAACACAAACAACCCTATGAGGAACACACACAAACAAAAACAACCCTATGAGGAACACACACAACACAAACAACCCTATGAGGAACACACAACACAAAAAACCCTATGAGGAACACACACAACACAAACAACCCTATAGGAACACACACAACACAAACAACCCTATGAGGAACACACACAACACAAACACCCTATGAGGAACACACACAACACAAACAACCCATGAGGAACACACAACACAAACAACCTATGAGGAACACACAACACAAACACCCTATGAGGAACACACACAACACAAACAACCCTATGAGGAACACACACAACACAACAACCCTATGAGGAACACACAACACAAACACCCTATGAGGAACACACAACACAAAAACCCCATGAGGAAACACACACACAAACAACCCTATGAGGAACACACAACACAAATAACCCTATGAGGAACCACACAACACAAACACCCTATGAGGAACACACACACACAAACAACCTATGAGGACACACACAACACAAACAACCTATGAGGAAACACACAACACAAACAACCCTGTGAGGAACACACACAACACAAACAACCCTATGAGGAACACACACAACAGAAAGACCCTATGAGGAACACACACAACACAAATGACCCTATGAGGAACACACACAACACAAATGACCCTATGAGGAACACACACAACACAAACAACCCTATGAGGAACACACACAACACAAACAACCCTATGAGGAACACACACAACACACATGACCCTATGAGGAAACACACACAACACACATGACCCTATGAGGAACACACACAACACAAATGACCCTATGAGGAACACACCCAACACAAATGACCCTATGAGGAACACACACAACACACATGACCCTATGAGGAACACACACAACACAAAAACCCTATGAGGAACACACACAACACAAATGACCCTATGAGGAACACACAACAACAAATGACCCTGTGAGGACGACCTGAGGCTCACAGATTATGCACGTGAAATCACCGCCCGGCAGACTACAATTGCTTTTCATTGCAGACGGGTCCTGATCGATCAGTGGAGCTGTGCGATTTTCATTAAACACGGCC
>JAPXFY010000023.1:2838341-2843341 GCA_030674185.1 Monoplex corrugatus
TTGTATCCTCTCTGTGTGTCTGTCTTGTATCCTCTCTCTGTGGTCTGTCTTTGTATCCTCTTCTGTGTGTCTGTCTTTGTATCCCTCTCTGTGTGTCTGTCTTTGTATCCTCTCTCTCTGTGTCTGTCTTTGTATCCTCTCTCTGTGTGTCTGTCTTTGTATCCTCTCTCTGTGTGTCTGTCTTTGTATCCTCTGTCTGTGTCTGTCTTTGTATCCTCTCTCTCTGTGTCTGTCTTTGTATCCTCTCTCTCTGTGTCTGTCTTTGTATCCTCTTCTGTGTGTCTGTCTTTGTATCCTCTCTCTCTGTGTCTGTCTTTGTATCCTCTCTGTGTGTCTGTCTTTGTATCCTCTCTTGTGTGTCTGTCTTTGTATCCTCTCTCTCTTGTCTGTCTTTGTATCCTCCTCTGTGTGTCTGTCTTTGTATCCTCTCTGTGTGTCTGTCTTTGTATCCTCTCTCTCTGTGTCTGTCTTTGTATCCTCTCTCTCTGTGTCTGTCTTTGTATCCTCTCTCTGTGTCTGTCTTTGTATCCTCTCTCTCTGTCTGTCTTTGTATCCTCTCTCTCTTGTCTGTCTTTGTATCCTCTCTCTGTGTGTCTGTCTTTGTATCCTCTCTCTGTGTGTCTGTCTTTGTATCCTCTCTCTGTGTGTCTGTCTTTGTATCCTCTCTCTGTGTGTCTGTCTTTGTATCCTCTCTCTGTGTCTGTCTTTGTATCCTCTCTCTCTCCTGTCTGTCTTGTATCTCTCTCTCTCTCTGTTCTCTCGGTCTTTGTCTCTCTCTCTTGTGTCTCTCTTTGCCTCTCTCTGTTGTCTGTCTGTTTTCCTCTCTGTTTCTCTGTCTCTTGCTCTCCTCTCTCTGTCTGTCTTTGTATCCTCTCTCTCTCTCTCTATGTCTGTCCCTCTGTCTGACTCTCTGTCTCTCTCTCTTTCTCTCTCCGGCTCTCTCTCTCTCTCTCTCTCTCTCTCTTTCTCTCTCTTGCTCTCTGGCTCTTTGTCTGTCTGTTTCTCTCTCTCTGTCTCTCTCTCTCTGGCTCTCTCTCTCTCCTCTCTCTGTGTCTGTCTTTGTATCCTCTCTCTCTCTCTATGTCTGTCCCTCTGTCTGACTCTCTGTCTTCTCTCTCTTTCTCTCTCCGGCTCTCCTCTCTCTCTCTCTCTCTCTCTCTCTCTCTCTTTCTCTCTTGCTCTCTGGCTCTTTGTCTGTCTGTTTCTCTCTCTCTGTCTCTCTCTCTCTGGCTCTCTCTCTCTCTCTCTCTCTCTCTCTCTCTCTCTCCCTCCCGCCTGACTCTCTGTCTCTGTCTCTCTGTGTGTCTCTTTCTCTCTCCGGCTCTCTCTCTCTCTTGCACTCTGGCTGTTTCTCTGTCTGTCTGTCTGTCTTCTCTGTCTCTCTCTCTCTGGCTCTCTCTCTCTCTCTTGCTCTGGCTGTTTCTCTGTCTGTCTGTCTGTCTGCCTGCCTCTCTCTCTCTCTCTCTCTCCGGCGCTCTCTCTCTCTCTCCGGCTCTCTCTCTCTCTCCTCCCGCTCTCTCCCTCCCTCCGTCTCTCTCCCTCCCTCCGTCTCTCTCACTCCCTCTCTCTTTTTTACTCTCTCCCTCCCTCTCCTCTTTCTTTCTTTCTTTCTTTCACTTTCTCTCTGTCTCTCTGTCTCTTTATCCTCTCTCTGTCTGTCTCAGTGTATGCCACATGTCCACACATCCGCATGCATGCACCCACCCACAAATTGGAATATGTGTACATATACATATACTTTTACGTATTCGTTTTCGAAATTTCTTGCTGTAGTGCTTTTGTCTTGTGTTTTTACTTTTGTCACTTTTCTTTAGATATGACTTTTTGCAGTGTTTTGTTTATGTTCATTTGTTTTGATAGATAAGTAGGTAAGCAACGGCAAATATTTGAGTGGGCCTGTGTGCTAAATATCCCTGCGGTTGGAAAGTAAACAATAAGTTCATTTCTTTCTTTTTGTCTGACTTTCTCTGTTTCTGTCTGTCTGTCTGTCTGTCCGTCTGTCTGTCTGTCTGTCTTTGTCTGTCTTTCTTTCTCTGTCTGTCTGTCTGTCTCTGTCTGTCTGTCTGTCTTTCTCTGTCTGTCTGTCTATCTGTGTCTGTCTGTCTGTCTGCCTGTGTCTGTCTGTCTGTCTTTGCCTGTCTGTCTTTGTCTGTCTGTCTTTGTCTGTCTGTCTGTCTGTCTTTGTCTGTCTGTCTGTCTTTGTTTGTCCGTCTGTCTGTCTGTCTTTGTCTGTCTGTCTGTCTGTCTCTGTCTGTCTTTCTCTGTCTGACTGTCTGTCTTTCTGTCTCTGTCTGTCTGTCTCTGTCTGTCTGTCTGTCTGTCTTTCTCTGTCTGGCTGTCTGTCTCTGTGTGCCCGTCTATCTGTGTCTCTATCTCTCTGTCGTTATCTCCTCTCTCTCTTTCTCGGTGCGTCCTCTCTGTCTCTGTCTCTGTCTGTCTCTCTCTGTCTGTCTCTCTCTGTCTCTGCCTCTGTCTCTCTCTGTCTCTTTCTCTCTCTGTCTCTCTCTGTCTCTGCCTCTGTCTCTCTCTGTCTCTTTCTCTCTCTGTCTCTCTCTGTCTCTGCCTCTGTCTCTCTCTGTCTCTGTCTTTCTCTGTCTGTCTCTTTCTGTCTCTGCCTCTGTTTCTCTCTGTCTTTCTCTGTCTCTCTCTGTCTCTCTGCCTCTGTCTCTCTCTCTCTGTGTCTCTTTCTCTCTCTTTCTGTCTCTTTCTCTCTTTCTGTCTCTTTTTCTCTTTCTGTCTCTTTCTCACCTTTTCTCTCTCTCTCGGTATGTGCCTCTCTCTCTCTCTGTGTGTCTGTCTGTCTCTTTCTCTCTCTTTCTGTCTCTCTCTCTCTCTCTTTCAGTCTCTTTCTCTCCTTCTCTCTCTCTCTCGGGATGTGCTTTTCTCTCTCTCTCTCTGTCTGTCTGTCTCTTTCTCTCTCTCTCTTTCTCTCTCTCTCTCGGGATGTGCCTCTCTCTCTCTCTGTCTCTGTCTCTGTCTGTCTGTCTGTCTCTGTCTTTCTTTCTCTCCCTCTCTCTCTCCCCCTTTCTCTGTTTCTGTCTGTGTCTGTGCATAAGAAGAAAAGCAGTATAGAAACGGGCACCAGGAGACTGACAACAGTCCGCAGTCTGCTGTGTCTCCGGAGCAGACAGGGTTACAGGGGAGATGTTGAAAGAAGCCAATGAAACGGTAATCACATTTCTCGTAAATATTTTAACAAGTTGTTTGACGGAGGAATTTTCTTTTTTTTTTTATGAAAGTATAGGTTAAGTCTATCATGTTTTCTTTAAAATATAAATAAATAAATAAATACATAAATATATAAATAAATAAGTAAATAAGTAAACAAATGAATAAACAAATAAATTGAAATAAAAAAGGGGGAAATAGATAAATAAATAGATAAGTAGATAAATAAATAAATAAGTAAATAAATAAATAACTGTGTGTGTATGTGTGTGTAGACATCATCTTTCCTTTGTCGACCTTCCATCATCGTCTATATTTCGTCGGCTTTCATGATGTTGATTCCAGTTGATCCATACAACAACCCCTTGACAAAGCGAGCATAAATTGTGTATAGATGTACTGAGGTACAACTACTACTTCTGTTCATCTACCCGTCACACTGGGGAATGATATGGGTGGTCACCTGTGGCGTATCCACAGACCTGTACAGCTTTTCACCACAGATTCAATGGAGCTGAAAGCCAAAACAGCATTCAAGAAGATGACAAACATTCTTACCAACAAATGCCTATCAATTAACATCAGGAAGAGAGTCCTTGAATGTTATATAGAACCAATACTGTTGTACGGATGCGAGGCGTGGACAGTCAGCAAGCAAAGCCAGAGCAGGATCGAGGCACCGAGATGTGGTTTCTCAGAAGAAATGTTGAGAGTTCCATGGACAGCAAAGAAAACAAACGAGACAGTCTTGATGGAGGCAGACACAAATAGATCATTCATAAAGAAGATTATGAAAAGACAGGCAACATTTATAGGCCATTTTATGAGGAAGGGGGTTTGGAGCACCTGGTCACAACGGGAAAGCTGGAGGGAAAGAGAGCACCGGGTAGACCCAGGGAGAGAATGCTGGACGGACTTGCAGAGTGGCTGGGGATGAAGAGGGTGGTGGAGATGCTAGGGGCAATGAGAGATAGAGATGGTTGGAAGTCCATGGTCGCCAACGTCATGCGGCAGGGCACCTGATGATGATGATGATGATGATGATGATGATGATGATGATGATGATGATGATGACTCCCTCAGTGACCGGTTGGTCTCTCAGACCTGGAGACTGTGTTCTACTCTCTGGTCAGCTTGTCCACAGTGGGCAGTGGGCAGATGGTAGAGATGGAAATGCTTGTTGATGTGGTGGTTGTTCAGTCTGTTGTGTGCAGGATAATCACTTCCTCTTGCCAGTACTTAGGTTTCTGAGCCTCCCTCCCCTCCCTCGTGGTTGATTGATTGATTTGGTTGAGTTTTTACGTCGACACCCATCTCAGGTGATATGGCCGACGGGGATAACCATCCCAGGGAAGTGGGGGAAGGGGGACTTATCTAATCCTATACTGACACCACCAGAACAACAATGACGTCAAGATGGGACAGAAGGCCAGTTTTATTGTAGTAGTGGGGGAAGGGGGACTTATCTAATCCTATACTGACACCACCAGAACAACAATGATGTTAAGATGGGACAGCGAGAAGGCCATTTTTAATATAGCGCACACCGGGATTCGAACCAACAACCATTAGCATGTGAATCCGACGCTCAAACCAACTGAGCTACTGGGGCCCGCTTCCTCGTGGGGATGCCTGGGGTTTCTTTCAGTATAAATAGTATCCCCACCTCCTGGAAATTCTGTGTTAGATATTTCCCCTTTTTCTGTCTCTCTCTCTTTGTTTCTGCCTTGTTCCTTTGCTTTCTGTCATTTCTTTCTATCATTTTCTGCATTGCTGGTCCATTCACCTGTATGTGTTCTATAAAGTCTTACGCGCTTTTTCTTAGGATTGAT
>JAPXFY010000023.1:2848341-2855841 GCA_030674185.1 Monoplex corrugatus
TACATAGGTTGGGGTGTGTTCAGTGTAGAGTACATAGGTTGGGTGTGTGTTCAGTGTAGAGTACATAGGTTGGGGTGTGTTCAGTGTAGAGTACATAGGTTGGGTGTGTGTTCAGTGTAGAGTACATAGGTTGGGGTGTGTTCAGTGTAGAGTACATAGGTTGTAGTGTGTTCAATGTAGAGTACATAGGTTGGGTGTGTGTTCAGTGTAGAGTACATAAGTTGTAGTGTGTTCAATGTAGAGTACATAGGTTGTAGTGTGTTCAGTGTAGAGTACATAGGTTGGGGTGTGTTCAGTGTAGAGTACATAGGTTGTAGTGTGTTCAATGTAGAGTACATAGGTTGGGGTGTGTTCAGTGTAGAGTACATAGGTTGGGGTGTGTTCAGTGTAGAGTACATAGGTTGTAGTGTGTTCAATGTAGAGTATATAGGTTGGGGTGTGTTCAGTGTAGAGTACATAAGTTGTAGTGTGTTCAATGTAGAGTACATAGGTTGGGGTGTGTTCAATGTAGAGTACATAGGTTGTAGTGTGTTCAGTGTAGAGTACATAGGTTGGGGTGTGTTCAGTGTAGAGTACATAGGTTGTAGTGTGTTCGGTGTAGAGTACATAGGTTGGGGTGTGTTCAATGTAGAGTACATAGATTGGGGTGTGTTCAGTGTAAAGTACATAGGTTGGGGTGTGTTCAGTGTAGAGTACATAGGTTGGGGTGTGTTCAGTGCAGAGTACATAGGTTGGGGTGTGTTCAGTGTAGAGTACATAGGTTGTAGTGTGTTCAATGTAGAGTACATAGGTTGTAGTGTGTTCAGTGTAGAGTACATAGGTTGTAGTGTGTTCAGTGCAGAGTACATAGGTTGGGGTGTGTTCAGTGTAGAGTACATAGGTTGTAGTGTGTTCAATGTAGAGTACATAGGTTGGGGTGTGTTGAGTGTACAGTACATAGGTTGGGGTGTGTTGAGTGTAGAGTACATAGGTTGAGGTATGTTCAATGTTGAATACATATGTGTCTTCAGTGTAGAGTACATAGGTGTGTTCAGTATAGAGTACATAGGATGGGGTGTGTTCAGTGTAGTGTACATAGGTTGGGGTGTGTTCAGCGTAGAGTACATATGTTGGGGTGTGTTCAGTGTAGAGTACATAGGTTGGGGTGTGTTCAGTGTAGAGTACATAGGTTGGGGTGTGTTCAATGCAGAGTACATAGGTTGGGTTGTGTTCAGTGTAGAGTACATAGGTTGGGGTATGTTCAGTGTAGAGTACATAGGTGTGTTCAGTGTAGAGTACATATGTTGGGGTGTGTTCAGTGTAGAGTACATAGGTTGGGGTGTGTTCAGTGTAGAGTACATAGGTTGGGGTGTGTTCAATGTAGAGTACATAGGTTGGGGTGTGTTCAGTGTAGAGTACATAGGTTGGGGTGTGTTCAGTGTAGAGTACATATGTTGGTGTGTGTTCAATGCAGAGTACATAGGTTGGGATGTGTTCAGTGTAGAGTACATAGGTTGGGGTATGTTCAGTGTAGAGTACATATGTGTGTTCAGTGTAGAGTACATAGGTTGGGGTGTGTTCAATGTAGAGTACATAGGTTGGGGTGTGTTCGGTGTAGAGTACATAGGTTGGGGTGTGTTCAGTGTAGAGTACTTAGGTTGGGGTGTGTTCAGTGTAGAGTACATAGGTTGTGGTGTGTTCAGTGTAGAGTACATAGGTTGGGGTATGTTCAGTGTTGAGTACATAGGTTGGGGTGTGTTCAGTGTAGAGTACATAGGTTGGGGTGTGTTCAGTGTAGAGTACGTAGGTTGGGGTGTGTTCAATGCAGAGTACATAGGTTGGGGTGTGTTCAATGCAGAGTACTTAGGTTGGGGTGTGTTCAGTGTAAAGTACATAGGTTGTGGTGTGTTCAGTGTAGAGTACATAGATTGGGGTGTGTTCAGTGTAGAGTACACAGGTTGGGGCGTGTTCAGTGTAGAGTACATAGGTTGGGTGTGTTCAATGCAGAGTACATAGGTTGGGGTGTGTTCAGTGTAGAGTACATAGGTTGGGGTGTGTTCAGTGTAGAGTACATAGGTTGGGGTGTGTTCAGTGAAGAGTACATAGGATGTGGTGTGTTCAGTGTAGAGTACATAGGTTGGGGTGTGTTCAGCAAAAAGTACATAGGTTGGGGTGTGTTCAGTGTAGAGTACATAGGTTGGGGTGGTGTCCAGTGTAGAGTACATAGGTTGGAGTGTGTTCAGTGTAGAGTACATAGGTTGTGGTGTGTTCAGTGTAGAGTACATAGGTTGGGATGTGTTCAGTGTAGAGTACATAGGTTGGGGTGTGTTCAGTGTAGAGGTAGAAATCCTGTTTGCTAATCGTACCGCAGTGTGACTGGGAAAACATGTTATCAGCAGGCATCATGCCAGTCATCCGTGAGTGGGTTCCAAAGACTGTTCAATACTGAAGAAGAGGAGAGTGAGTGGAATCCGCCCTAAGACAGCTGACCTGTGAGTAGGGAAGTTCTTACTACTACAGCTTAGGCTGTGGGACTAGCCTTTACCTTTTTACTGAGGCTGAACGGCGGCTATTGATTTTATCAGATGCGAATATGCTGAATTAGAATCAGCCATATGCTACAGCAGGATTGGAATAAGCTTGGCAGTATCATACGAATAAGGGCGATAATTCGTTTGATCGAATACAGTCCAACAAGTCAATCCGTCAACCCCTTTTGTCATAAACTTCTACTGTACCAGTCAACCCCTTTTGTTATAAACTTCTACCATAACTTGAATCTCCAAAAAGAACTCCTCTCAGAAAATAACGTTTTCAGTATTTTTTTTATTTTTTTAACCATAAAGCTGTTTTTTTCTCTTCTTCTTCTTGTGTTTGTTGTTGCTGCTGTTGTTGTCGTTATGATCATGTTTTTATGTCTCTCAATATTGTCATAGTTCTTTTGTGTCAATATCGATTCTCCATGAATATTGTAGTGTACTTGTATTTAGTGTAGATCCTCTACGGACGAGGGCAGGATGTAAAAAAGCATTAATAATGCTTATGCCACTAGCCTGGAAAATAAGAATTTGTTCGTGTGTCCTGTCTCTCTGTCTCTGTCTGTCTCTCTCTCTCTCTTTCTTTCCGTCCTCTCTCTCTCTCTCTCACACTCTCTCTCTCCTCCATCCTCTCTCTCTCTGTCTCTGTCTCACACACACACAATACACACGCACTCTCTCTCTCTGTCTCTCTGTCTCTCTCTCTCTCTCACTCTCCTCCATCCTCTCTCTCTCTCTCTGTATCAGACACACACAATACATACACGCACTCTCTCTTCTCTCTCTCTCCCTCCCTCCTCTCAGTCTCTCTGTCTCTTTCTATCTCTCTCTCTGTCTGTCTGTCTGTCTCTCTCTCTGTCTGTCTCTCCTCTCTCTCTCCCTCTCTCTAACTCTCTCTTTCTCCCCCCTCACTCACTCCCCTTCGGTACTTTTCCCTGCGTGTTCTCAGTCTTCTTTCATCTGTGCTGTTTTATGGTGTCTATCGTGATGCCCTGTGTGAACACACACACACACACGCACGCACGCACGCACGCACGCACACACATACACACACACGCACGCACGCACACACACTCACACACACACACATCCACAACACACAACAAACACAACAACACAATACACATACACAAACACGACACCACACACATACACACACTCACACACACACACACACTGGCACACACACACACACACACACACACATACATACACACACACACACACACAAACACACACACACACACACGCACTCACACACACACACACATACACGCACACACACACACTCACACAACACACACACACACACACACACACCACAACACACACACACACACACACACACACACACACACACACACACACGGCACACCACACACACACACACACACACACACACACACACACACACACACACACACACACACACACCACACAAAACACACACACACACCACACAACACACAACAACACACCACACAACACACACACACACCACCACACCACACACACACACACAACAACACACACACAAAACACCCCAACACACACACACACACACAACACACACACACACACACACACACACACACACACACACACAACAACCACACACACACAAACACACACACACACACACACACACACACACACACAACACACACACACACACACACACACAACACACACACACACACACACAACACACACACACACACACACAACACAACACAAAACACACACAACACAACAACAACAACACAAACCAAACAAACACAGCACACAACACACACCAAAACAAAAAACAAAAAACACAACACAACAAACAACACAAACTCACACACACAATCAAACAACACCACACACACACACCACACTACCACACGGAGAAAACCAGGAGGTAAGGAGAGAGAGCCTTTAAATCGGGTTCAAGCAATAAAGCGGGGCCCAGTCGACTTCCTCAGTAAAAAAGAAAAAAAGGAAAAGAGAAAAGAAAAGTCCTACATAATAATCAATATGATCGGCCGCCTACCCACAGCTGGTGCCTTGACGTGAGAAATCAGGATGGTCAAACGATACTGACATTCTCCGTTTTACTTGATCTCCTACTGATACATTCTGATACACCGAATCCGCTTTGCAGAAGCTGTTGACGGGTAGGGAGTGAAGGGTTAAATTAGCTATCGTGGCGTATGGGTTTGTGCACAGATGTACGAAAATGCGATTATGGGTTGGTAGAGTCTGATATTTGTTTGTTGTGTTGTGTGTGTGTGTGTGTGTGTGTGTGTGTGTGTGTGTGTGTGTGTGTGTGTGTGTGTTTGTGTGTGTTTGTGTGTGTGTGTTGTGTGTTGTGTGTGTGTGTGTGTGTGGTGTGTGTGTGTGTGTGTGTGTGTGTGTGTGTGTGTGTGTGTGTGTGTGTGTGTGTGTGTTTGTGTGTGTTTGTGTATGTGTGTTTGTGTATGTATGTGTGTGTGTGTGTCACTGTGTGTGTGTGTGTGTGTGTGTGTGTGTGTGTGTGTGTGTGTGTGTGTGTGTGTGTGTGTGTGTGTGTGTGTGTGTGTGTGTGTTTTATTTCATCTATCCTCTTAGGTTCCCATCCAGATTGAACACGCTATAAGCTCTGTTGGAAAGACTACAATCACACAAATGTCATTCACTTCGTAAATGTGTGTTTGAGATCGTTTCTCAAATTTCCTAACACCACAACGTTTGTGTGTCTCAGGCCTGGTATGCGAAAAAAAAAAAAAAAAAAAGAAAAAAAAAAGAGTGAAACCATTTTATGCAATCTCAATTCAAACTGAACTCCATAGCGTCGTCTTCATCATTATCACCCAGTGAAACTCACACGAGTCATCACAGGATTGTGTTTGTCGTAAATCCAGCGATTCTTCGTCCGTTTTCTGGCAGCACCGTCTCTTCGTTTTCTCCTCTCTTCTGCTACTGTTGAGCCCTGGGTGAGGTCGTGCCAGAGCTTGTGGTGTGGGTAGCTGATGGAGACGTAGCGGTGGTCTCTTCACTAATGGGAGGGAGGGGGAGGGGTGGGGGGGGGGAACACTCACTCAGCCTCACTCAGCGATAAATCGATTATTGTCGTCAGTAGGGGGTCGAAGTACGTGGTGGTACTCTTTGACTACGTTGGATCAGAGCAGTTCCTTGTGAAATTCTACATAAGTTACTCGTTCATTGCCATGCAAAGGTTTCTCTCGGTGGGTGGATATCGTCACGATGACGTGATGTTGATGGCTTCTTGTGACTTCTTCGTACTGGATTGTGACTCTGACTGAGCTGGGATATGCTCGTGTGATGGATAGTGGGTGGGGTCAAAATAAATTCCTCTCTGTCTCTCTCTGTGTTTCTCTCTGTCTCCATCTCTGTCTCTCTCTGTCTCTCTTTGTCTCTGTCTGTCTGTCTCTGTCTGTCTGTCTCTCTGTCTGTCTGTCTATCTGTCTCTGTCTGTCTGTCTCTGTCTGTCTCTCTCTGTGTCTCTGTCTCTCTCTGTCTTCTTTCATCTCTGTCTCTGCCTGTCTGCCTGTCTGCCTGTCTGCCTGTCTGTCTGTCTCTTTCTCTCTCCCTCTCTGCCCTCTCTCTCTCTCTCTCTCTTCTCTCTGTCTCTGTCTGTCTCTGCCTCCGTCTCTGTCTGTCTGTCTGTCTCTCCCTCTCTCTCCATCCATCTCTCTCTCTCCCTCTCTCTCTCCCCTCCCCCTCTCTCCCTCTCTCTCTCTCTCTCCCCTTCTCTCTCTCTCTTTCTCCCTCCCTGTCTCTCTCCGTCCCTCTCTCTGTCTCTGTCTCTCTCCCTCTCTCTCTCCCATGCCATACATGTGTGAATATAAATCAATATCTCGCTTCTTAAAAAAGGATTTTGGGGAGAAAGGGGAAAACGTACCATGGAAAGGCAAGGGGAGAGTGCACGGAACATGTAAAGGACATGGCTGATAGATTTACCTCCCCTGTCAAGATGGCGTGGACATTGATGAAAGAGACAGCGTGAGGGGGGAGGGGGGGAGGGGGAGCAGACAGGGGTCAGGGGAGGATGGAGGGGGTGGTGGGAGAGAGGTTGACATGCTTCTTACTTAGCATGGGAGGGGGGATGATGCAGAGGGTGGGAGAGAGAGGTTGATATGTGGGTTATTTATCAGCACAGGACACGTGGAGCCATAGTATGAAAACCACCCACTTCGTGACTTGGTCATTGGCATCATGATGGCTGTTGTGTATATATACTGACCCCCTTATTATTGACACTATGACCCCGTATTATTGACATCATGACCCCCTTATTATTGACATCATGACCCCGTATTATTGACATCATGACCCCGTATTTTTGACATCATGATCCCGTATTATTGACATCATGACCCCCGTATTATTGACATCATGACCCCCGTATTATTGACATCATGACCCCATATTGTTGACATCATGACCCCCGTATTATTGACATCATGACCCCATATTGTTGACATCATGACCCCCGTATTATTGACATCATGACTTGTGTGACACATGACCCCCGTATTATTGACATCATGTGTTATACTGACCCCCGTATTATTGACATCATGGTTTGTTATACTGACCCCCGTATTATTGACATCATGGTGTGTATACTGACCCCCGTATTATTGACATCATGGTGTGTATACTGACCCCCGTATTATTGACATCATGGTGTGTATACTGACCCCCGTAATATATTTGACCATCATGGTGTGTATACTGACCCCCGTATTATTGACATCATGGTGTGTATACTGACCCCGTATTATTGACATCATGGTTGTATACTGACCCCCGTATATTGACATCATGGTGTGTATACTGACCCCCGTATTATTGACATCATGGTGTGTATACTGACCCCCGTATTATTGACATCATGGTGTGTATACTGACCCCCGTATTATTGACATCATGGTGTGTATACTGACCCCCGTATTATTGACATCATGGTGTGTATACTGACCCCCGTATTATTGAC
>JAPXFY010000023.1:2860841-2863341 GCA_030674185.1 Monoplex corrugatus
ACCTGGCTCTCAGTTACAAAAAAGGCTGCTTACTGCATAGCTTTCATCGGCAATCCGGCCGACTTCTTCAGCGCAACTGCTGGGTTGAGAACTGGCTTCAGTGCGCGCCGCCGTGAGCGAATTTACGACAGTGCGACTGAATAAGTGAGCCATTATGTCTACCCCTCAGTCGTTAAAACTTCCTCAACGATACATAATGATATTTTATACATTGAAAGTTTAAAAATGAACATTAAGATTTAGCACATGTCAACATTTCCCCTATGAACCCGTTTCAAAAACCACATCCCTGTGCTGACCAAGAACAATTCTGGACAGGGCTACACTGTCAAAGACAGTGGAATCGCCATGTATGACGAAAGTGCTGTATATATAAAACGACAATGTGCAATTTGACGATGGAAACTGAGACAGTCACACACGCTGTACAATGGTGAGCGTCACAAAATCAGATAGCAGAAAGTCTAGCCAAAGATGGTCAGCTTCACTAGATGATGAAGCAAAAGAGAGTGAAGCCTGTTTCCCAACTCGCTCCATCAACCATCAACTTCAAAGAGTGGAATGTGAAGTCGGAACCACAGACCTTTAAATTAAAGAAGTCTGTGGTTGGAAGTCAGCACTGACACAAGCTAATGGCACAGCGTGTGAATGTACGGAGGGATGTGGTTGGGAAATAGGGGGTGGTGGTGGTGGTGTGTTGCTATGATTGAGAAAATATTGTCTTCACCTAGTTGATGGACAGCTGAGGCCTTGTGCATTGACTGGGGTTGGGGTGGGGGTGGGGCTTTCTGTCATGTGAGACGAGTTTATACAGAATAGCTAGTTGAATTATTTATCTGTTTACTCTCTTCTCTCTCTCTCTCTCTCTCTCTCTCTCTCTCTCTCATATATATATATATATATATATATATACAGATATATGTATATTTATGTATACACACACACCATGTGTTTTATATTATTGATATATACATATTATTTGTAGTATTATTTATATATATTCTTTTTTTTTGAAGATGAGATACCATCACATGTATTTACAGTAACAGGATGTTCCAATGGTAGGCTGATAAATACCAGTATAAAATATAGACTAGGTAAAACATAGTCTAGGTAGGGCCTCAGGACCTGGCCAGCTCAGGGTTTATGTGCAGGCTTAAATTAAGGATTGTGCCATGATCACCATACACATGGCACCTGTGACGACCTTATTACTATGGAATTCGTTCCGAGCGCGGAGACGTCGTTTCGAAAAAACTGAAGCTGAAATGGGGGGGGGGGGGGGGGGCTGAGGGTAGGAAGATTTTTGCTATGTTGTAAACTTGGTAATGGTCGTTGTAAACTTTGTTTTGACTAGAGTAACGACTGTAACAATACGACACAATAACGACTGTGGTATAACAACCAAGATCCTGATATAAAAGGAAACATCCTGCTGTTCATGGCCAGTCTCCATCATGGCGCTACAACTTGAACAAGGACAGACAAAGAGAAAGCAAAGAGGAAGACGTCCTTGACCTACTTTACAGTAGAAGGAAAGAAAGACGTATTGGAATCAGACAAGACAGGCAAACATAATGCCAGAAGTATGGGAACTTGAAGTAGAAATGGGATGGTCAAGCCATACTGACAATTGAAGTATAAGTGGGATGGTCAAGCCATACTCTCATTCTTCCTTTACCTAAGGCCTGAAGGCGGCATGGATGTCGGTCTGATTGTCATCCTCGTCATAACGTTATGGTTGGCGGTTAGGGATGTGGTGTGCTTGGCTTTCCCTACAACTTTTTAAATAAGTGGTTTTATACAGACGCATAGCACGTGCGCGGGCATACACGCACGCACGCACGCACGCACGCACGCACGCACACACACAACGCACAACACACACATATACACACTCACACACGCACTCACACATACACATGCACTCACTCACTCACACACACACACACACACACACAACACACACACACACTCTCTCCTTCTCTGTCTCTGTCTCTGTCTCTCTCTCTCTCAGTAACACATAACACATCATGGCATGCCCCGTACACGTGCATATACACATAGGTGGATGCATATTTTTCAAGGAATTCTGTTCTTCAGAGTTCACTATATTTACCACACACCACACACACACACACACACACACACACACACACACACACACACACACACAGAACAAGTAAATAAAACTATTATTTCTCAACCCGCAAGAAAACAGCTTAAAGCTACCGTTGACACACGGCAACTGACGCAATCAACAGAAACGTTCTGTGAACACATAACGTCACACACATACGTACGTACGTACAACGTGGGAAGATCTCAACTGTTTCTTGTTAGCAGAAGAATGTGAAAGGAGTGTTAGGATCGAAGATTGTGAAGTCTGTATTAAACTGATGCAACACGCACCCTCTGACTCATTCCCGTGTCGCTATGTGCAGCAAGTTGCCGGTGTAACAAGCCAAAAATGACCCCCACCAGATGAAACCGGGGTGGC
>JAPXFY010000023.1:2870841-2873341 GCA_030674185.1 Monoplex corrugatus
GCTGAGTATACCGATAGGGCCGAGTATACCGATAGGGCTGAGTATACCGATAGGGCTGTGTAGGGCTGTGTATACCGATAAGGCTGAGTATACCGATAGGGCTGAGTATACTGATAGGGCTGTGTATACTGATAGGGCTGAGTATACCGATAAGGCTGAGTACACCGATAGGGCTGAGTATACCAATAAGGTTGAGTATACCGATAAGGCTGAGTATACCGATAAGGCGTTAACAACCGTGAGATGTTTAGATGTCGATTAACGTTTCAGTCATACTGGCGGTGACAGCTTGGTATTTCATAGGTCATTTCCCCATCACTTCCCCATTTTTAACCTCGTAGGGTTTCCGTAGGCACAAGGGGTCTGCCGAATAATTGGAAAACATATGGAAATTGTCTGATTAGGATGGGTCTCTCTTGAACAAACTCCAAATCCCAACTTTCAGTTGTCATCGGAGGGATCGGGGTGGGGGTGGAGGGTAAAGAAGGAAGCTGCCCATCACGCCATTGCAATGTAGGACAGCAACGAAGACTTTACACTCTTGTCTGTTCTGGGCCAGTCTCTGTGTAGGATTCCAGGTATGTTTCACGGCCTTGAGGTGTCAAGTTGGTCACCTCCAGGTTTGTTTGGTCGTCCTTTCTTACGTCTTGTGTCCAGTGATGGGCAGTCTGGGTGATGTTATCTTGCTGTCTTTGGTGATAGTAATAATTGCGGTATTTATACGGCGCCAAATCTTGACAATCCAAACCAAAGCGCACTCACGCACCAGGCATACGCACACAATCAACAAAGACACCTTACAATATTTGATACACAGACTGAGGGAAAGAAGTAGTTGTAGAATTCATTGTTGGGAAAAGAGGTGGGTTTTTAAATTGGATTTAAAAGCAGAAAGGGTAGGTATTAGGCGAAGGCAGAGCGGAAGTCTATTCCAGACTGACGGTCCTGAGACGACAAAACAACGCTGGCCAACAGTTGATAGTTTAAATCTAGGGACCTGAAGGGAAAGAGTGTCTGAAGCTGAGCCCAAGGTTTAAGTTGGCGTATAAACATTGATGTTGTCGCAAGGATATACTGGAGCAGACTGGTGAATAGATTTGTAACACAAGATATCCAGCTTATAGTCAGTTCTTTTTAAGACAGGCAACCAGTGAAGAGAGCAAAGGAGAGGACTGATATGATCAAACGTTTTCTTTTTGAGGGCAAGACGAGCAGCTGTGTTTTTGTATACGTTGCAGACACAAGTAAGACCAACCTATGTCTATCGTCTTATATAATGATAGTGTCCATATTCACTTGACTGCATTAGGTAAGTAGTTGTTGGGTGGAGTTGGTGATGGGCCAGAAGATGTGTGTGATACCTACAACAGCTTGATAGCTTGGTAAGCTTTTTTTTTTTCGCTTTACAGCATTCTACAGTCTTGAAGGAGGCAGACGCAAAAAGAACGTTAATGAAGAAGATTAGGAAAGGACAAGCAACATTTATAGGACATTTTATGAGGAAAGAGAAATTAGAGCACCTTATCACAACAGGAAAGCTGGATGGGAAAAGAGCACCAAGTAGACCCAGGGAGAAAATATTGGACGGATTTGCAGGGTGGTTGAGGACAGAGAGGGTGGGAGATGTACTTGCAGCGACAAGGGATAGATACGTGTGGAGGGCCATGATCGCCAACGCCATGCGGCAGGGCACATGATGATGATAACAGCATTGTAAGCCGTGAAGTACGGTAGGAATGACACAGCTGTGGTATAGTAGCAGCTTGGTGTTGATGCTGTGCTGGGGTGAGCTTTACACGTTGTTGAGTGACTTGAAGGTGTTGGTGGCTTTACTGAACTGGTTCTTATTGTAGGCCTACTGCCTGCTCCTTCATCGTGTCTGACAACGCTGCCAAGTGGATCAGCTCTTCAGTTTGAGTAAATCTGTTCTACCCACTGGATTGGTCAGGGGTTTTGGATGTTTAGTGTCATAGCCTTCGGGTTGTTGCTGTTGTTGTTATTGTTGTTGTTGTTAATCTTACGGGAGACTAGTGTCAGACTGTGAAGTTAAAATTTTCCAGTGTTGGAAAGAGCTTTCATTTGATGCCTCTTGGCTGATGGTCGATCGTTTGTCTGACCGCTCTATCTGTGATGAAAAGCAGTGATACCATTACGTCATTGCCTTACTCCTGTCCTCACTTAGAAATGACGTTTGATGTTTCTTACTGTAAAGTTGGCATTAAAGATTTTGATGACAAGGACGATCTGCTGTGTAAAACAAAGTATGACTGCTGGATCTTGAGGGTAAAACAAACATTAAAAAATACCTTGTAAGGGCCTGGGCTCGAAACGTCGTGTTTTTATACTCGAAAGGATCTTTAACAAACAAGGTATTTTTAATGATTTGCTGTGTGATCCCTCTTGCTCACAGTGTATGCCATGGACTGTCCCTGTGTCTGCAGTTTACGGTTTTTCAAGAGAGATTTTCGGGCAATTCCACATGCGCACCATCCAAATCCAG
>JAPXFY010000023.1:2878341-2888341 GCA_030674185.1 Monoplex corrugatus
GTTGTATTATGTCATTGTTTTTATCCTTAGAAAATAAAGATCAATCAATTAGTCCATCAATCAATCAATCAATCAATCAGTCATCATCAATCAATCATAGTCCATCAATCAATCAATCGATCGATCAATCAGTCCATCAATCAATCAATCAATCAATCAATCAAATCAATCAATCAGTCCATCAATCAATCAATCAATCAATCAATCAATCTCACATCTGAAAATTGAAATATTTAAGTCGTTTTGTTCTTTTTAGTCACACGCTCTCATCGTCATTCTGTCTGTCTGTCTTGTCTGTCTATCTGTTTTTCATCTTGTCTCTCTTCTTCTTCATCATCTTCCTGTCTGTCTGTCTGTCTCTCTATCTTTGTCTTCTTCTTTTCTGTCTGTCTGTCTCTCTTTGTGTGTGTATGTGTGTGTGTTGTGTGTGTGTAGTGTGTGTGAGCTGCTGTGCGTTTTGTGTGTGTTGTGTGTCACGCTGCGCGCTCGTGCGTGTAATTATACTATGTTTCATAAGTACTGTTACAGCGCTACTGAAAAAGACAGTTTATGATGACAGGTTGTGTGAGTTGTGTGTGATGTGTTGCAGTAAAAAGTCATTTCCACTTGCTATTCTGTTGTAATGTTAAGCTATTGATAGCTCAGTATTTCAGAAATCTGACACTTTTAACAAACAAATAGATTGATAAAGAGAAATCCATACACTTTACGATAGATTGGCACAAGGGAATACACAATTTTGCAAATATGTTTGTTGCAGAAAACAAATAGTTGTAAAGAAATCTACACTTTCATATAAAGAATAACATTTTGCAAATATTTGTTTAAAAAATAGATTGATAAGAGTATCATTACAGAAAGGATCCTTTTAAAATGTTCTTTTAACAAACAAATAGATTGATAAAGAGAAATCCATACACTTGTACGATAGATTGGCACAAAGGGAATACACAATTTTGCAAATATGTTTGTTGCAGAAATACGCACATTTTCACAGATATGTTTATATAAAGAAATAAACATTATGCAAATATTATTACATAAAAGCATGCGGTTTTTGATATATATTGCATTACAGAAAGGCACGCTTTTAAAATGTAATCATCTACAGATGTACACATGTTGACACATGTATTGATATAAAGAAATACAGTTTGACACAAATCCGTGTTGCGCCATGAAGACGCTTCAGCTCTTGACTAGAATTCAGTGCGCCAGTCAGTCGACAGTAAGGGTCTGTTGAGATAACACCTCCCTTCCCCCTTCCTTCCCCTTCCCATCCCCTTCACCTCTCCTTCACGTCTTTAATTTTCTGTGTGAGTGGGCTGTTTATTGAGGTCTGTCTCTGTCTCTCTGTCTGTCTCTCTTTCTCTCTGTCTTTTCTTTTTTTCTCTCTGTCTCTGTCTCTGTCCTTTTTTCTTCTCTGTCTCTGTCTCTCTCTCGTTCTCTGTCTCTTCTTCTCTGTCTTTTTTTTCTCTCTGTCTCTGTTTCTTCTTCTCTCTCTCTGCTGTCTGTCTTTTTCTTCTCTCTCTCTCTGCGTCTTTCTATAAACGCCGCGCGCGTCTTCTGTCTGTCTTTCTTCTCTCTTGTCTCTGTCTTCTTTTCTCTCTCGTCTTCTTCTCTGTCTCTCTCTCTCTCTGCTTCTCTGTCTTTTTCTTCTCTCTCTCTCTCTGCGTCTTTCTATAAACGCGCGCGCGCGTCTCTCTCTCTCTCTCTCTCTCTCTCTCTCTCTCTCTCTCTCTTGTAAGTTGTGCATAGCGAGCGAAAGAGAGAGAAAAGAAAGGAGGAGAGGAGAGAGTAGTAGGAAGAAGAAGAAAGGAGAAAGAAAAAGGAAAGAAAGAAGAAGAGAGAAGAAGAAGAAGAAGAAAGAAGAAGAAGAAGAAGAAGAAGAAGAAGAAGAAGAAGAAGAAGAAGAAGAAGAAGAAGAAGAAGAGAAGAAGAAGAAGAAGAAAAAGAAGAAGAAGAAGAAGAAGAAGAAGAAGAAGAAGAAGAAGAAGAAGAAGAAGAAGAAGAAGAAGAAGAAGAAGAAGAAGAAGAAAAGAAGAGAGAAGAAGAAAGAAGAAGAAGAAAGAAGAAAAAGAAAGAAGAAGAAGAAGAAGAAGAAGAAGAAGAGAAGAAGAAGAAGAAGAAGAAGAAAGAAGAAGAAGAGATATGAGATGATGATGATGACAAAGAACAAAAAGATGAAGAACAAGAACAAGAAGACGAACAGATGATGACAGTGACACAAGACATAAAAAAAGTGGACTGAGTATTGCCTTAAACTGTACGAAATGCAAGTGTGCTAAGAGTACAACCTTCATCAAACCAAGATGATCTTTAACACTCGATGAGGAAGATAGATGAGTAGCAGTAAGGTCACTGAAATATGGTCAGACTGCAGGCATTGACAACATCCCTTCAGAACTTCTGAAACATAGCGGAGAGGTACGAGCTCGTGGTAACTGATATCCTAACTGCCATCGGCAACAAATTCTGTCACATAGGTGAGTGGCCCATGTCATGAACCCAATCACTAATCGTCACTCTTCCAAAGAAAGGAAATCTCCAGCACTGTCAGAATTACTATACTGTCAGTTTGATCAGTCATATCAGCAGCGTAATCCTCAAAATCATTCTGAATATATATATATATATATATATAGGCCATTTTATGAGGAAGGGGGATTTGGAGCACCTGGTCACAACGGGAAAGCTGGAGGGAAAGAGAGCACCGGGTAGACCCAGGGAGAAAATGCTGGACGGACTTGCAGAGTGGCTGGGGACGGGGAGGGTGGGGGAGATGCTGGGGGCAACAAGACATAGAGACAGATGGAAGTCCATGATCGCCAACGCCATGCGGCAGGGCACCTGATGATGATGATGATATGTTATATATATATATATATATATATAGGTGCACATGGACTGAGTAGCTTGCAACAGAAAGGATACAGTTTCATTGGAGAATATAATCGAGAACAAAATCGAACGATTTCAAAGAAGAAGATGGGGAAACGAAAAAGTGTTCTTGAAAAGGTCAGTTTTTGGTTGTGGTAGAGTGAATAGATGTTTTCTGGAGTGGCAAGAGTGCTTTCCTTTAGGGGCCAAGTGCCCTTAGATGGCCTGGTGATTTTGAGCGTACAGTTTTGTGCACAAGTGTACACTGGTTAAAGATGAGTCTGTTTCTTGAAGAAAGCACTTTAGTTTAATTAATTTTTCATAAACAATTATGCTTCGGATAGAACATAATAGCTACAAAACATTTATAGAATGATTTCAAAGAGACAGGGGAGAAAGAAAAAGGGAAAGAGAGAGAAACAGACAAAGAAAGAAAAAGGGAAAGAGAGAGAAACAGACAAAGAAAGAAAAAGGGAAAGAGAGAGAAACAGACAAAGAAAGAAAAAGGGAAAGAGAGAGAAACAAACAAAGAAAAGGGGAAGAGAGAGAAACAGACAAAGAAAAAGGGAAAGAGAGAGAAACAGACAAAGAAAGAAGAGGAAAGAGAGAGAACAGACAAAGAAAAAGGGAAAGAGAGAGAAACAGATAAAGAAAAAGGGAAGAGAGAGAAACAGACAAAGAAAAAGGGAAAGAGAGAGAAACAGACAAAGAAAGAAGAGGAAAGAGAGAGAAACAGACAAAGAAAAAGGGAAAGAGAGGGAAACAAACAAAGAAAGAAAAAGGGAAAGAGAGAGAAACAGACAAAGAAAAAGGGAAAGAGAGAGAAACAGACAAAGAAAAAGGGAAAGAGAGAGAAACAGACAAAGAAAATGGGAAGAGAGAGAAACAAACAAAGAAAGAAAAAGGGAAAGAGAGAGAAACAGACAAAGAAAGAAAAAGGGAAAGAGAGAGAAACAGACAAAGAAAAAAGGGAAAGAGAGAGAAACAGACAAAGAAAGAAAAAGGGAAAGAGAAAGAAACAGAGAAAGAAGAAAAAGGGAAAGAGAGAGAAACAGACAAAGAAAAAGGGAAAGAGAGAGAAACAGACAAAGAAAGAAAAAGGGAAAGAGAGAGAAACAGAGAAAGAAAGAAAAAGGGAAAGAGAGAGAAACAGACAAAGAAAGAAAAAGGGAAAGAGAGAGAAACAGACAAAGAAAGAAAAAGGGAAAGAGAGAAACAGACAAAGAAAGAAAACAAGGGAAAGAGAAACAGAGAAGGAAAAAAGAGGAAAACTAAGGACAAAGTTTGTTTTCCGTGGTATGAAATAAGCAAACTTGTTGTTTTTATACATTTAACCATTTCTTTAGGATGGTCTACTCTACGCACAAATATCAATCAGAGAGAGAGAGAGTGTGTGTGTGTGTGTGTGTGAAAGACAGAATGAGTGAGAGAAAAAGAGAGAAAGAAAGGTAGAGAGAGTGAGAGAGAGAGAGAGAGAGACAGACAGACAGAGACAGAGAAAGAGAGAGAGAGAGAGAGTGTGTGTGTGTGTGTGTGTGTGTGTGTGTGTGTGAAAGACAGAATGAGTGAGAGAGAAAGAGAGAAAGAAAGGGAGAGAGAGTGAGAGAGAGAGAGATAGAGACAGACGGACAGAGACAGAGAGAGAGAGAAAGAGAAAGAGAGAGAAGGAAAGAAAGAGAGAGAAAGAGAGAGAGAGGGAGAGAGAGAAAGAGAGAGAGGGAAAGAAAGAGAGAGAAAGAGAGAGAGAAAGAGAGAGAGAGAAAGAGAAATAGAGAGAGGGAAAGAAAGAGAGAGAAAGACAGAGAGAGAGAGGGAGAGAGAGAGAGAGAGACAGAGAGAGAGAGAGAGACAGACAGAGAAAGAGAGACAGAGAGAGAGACAGAGAGGGAGAGAGACAGAGAGAGAGAGGTTTCAATGGTGGATTACTTAACGGCCTCACCGCCACACATTGCGCCACACTGACGCTGACACAGATTAAAAGTAAGTTCTTCATTTAGAAAACTGCGATCTACTCTCCTCCACACCCCCACATCATCCCACACACCTCGCCTACATTCCCCAATCTCTCCCTTCTTCCATCCCAAAGTTTCCAGTCTGTTTCCCTTTTGCACCACTGTCTTACTGTTGAAAATCCGCTAGGTGTGTGTGTGTGTGTGCAGGCTACGTAAGGTCTTCAGCATGAGCTCTGTGAAATGTGAACATCCTCTTCGACGCCAAATTGTTGTCTGCTAACGCCTCTGGTCTCTTTCCCTCAGACAAATCTGATGATTGATGGAGTGGTTGATTGGCTTATTATTGGTTAGGTGATTGGTTCATTATTGATCAGTTGATTGGTTCATTACTGATCAGTTGATTGGTTCATTATTGGTTAGCTGATTGGTTCATTATTAATCAGTTGATTGGTTCATTATTAATCAGTTGATTGGTTCATTATTGCTTTTATTGTTATTGTTATTTTTGTTTAAAACCCAGCCGACTGCGCAGAGCCATATCAGGGCTATAACCGTTTCAAAACACACAATACTTTAACTGAAAAAAAGAAAAGAAAATTAAGTATACATATCAATACATTCGCGCACATAATCTAAGGAGATGCCCCCTGGCATTGACCACTCCGTCCAATTTATCACACAGGGGATTTAAAAACACACCTGAATACAAATTTAAACATAACTAAGGACATTAAATCATACATAAAAACAGGCCTAAAGTACCTAAAATTGCTTCCGCATATCTCATTTCCCTAGAGCCAAACATGGACTTAATACATGTACCCAATTATCAATCCTAAGAAAAAGTATGTAAGACTTTATCGAACACATACAGGTCAATGGACCAGCAAGGCAGAAGTTGATAGGAAGAAATGACAAAAAGCAAAGGAGGAAGACAGAAACAAAGAGAGACTGACAGAAAAGAGGAAATTTCTAGCACAGAATTTCCAGAAGGTGGGGATACTGTTTATACTGAAAGAGCCCCGAGCATCCCCAAGGAGGTATTATTGCTTAGTTCATTGGGTTAATTACTGGTTACTTGACTGAGCACCCCCCTCCCCCCCCCCCCCACACACACACCTTTTTTTTCTTTGGTCTCCTACTCCTTTTCGTCCTTGTGTGTAGCCATACAGTTCACTTGTTATTGTTGTTGTTGTTGTTGTCGTTGTGTTTTTCAAGAAATCTTTGTTTACTTTTGTCGTTGTCTTTGTCTTATACCCAGTATAGTTACAGTGTGCAGACTGTGCAGCGACATTATGTTGCCTGCATAGTGTGCACCAGCCCAGCAGAACTTGCACACATCATTCACGCATCTGAGCCAACATAGACATGCGTCATAGAATACACTAACTCTACGAGACATAGAGAAATTGACATTCACATCATACACTGACCGTTTGACATGGTCAGTCTGGACATTCAGTTTACATTCTCACTGTTTGAGTCATGAACAAAGCTTGACATCTAGATGATACATTAACGTTTGAGACATGACCAAGACAGACATCAGGATGATACATTAACGTTTGAGACATGACCAAGACAGACATCAGGATGATACATTAACGTTTGAGACATGACCAAGACAGACATCAGGATGATACATTAACGTTTGAGACATGACCAAGACAGACATCAGGATGATACATTAACGTTTGATACATGACCAAGACAGACATCAGGATGATACATTAACGTTTGATACATGACCAAGACAGACATCAGGATGATACATTAACGTTTGATACATGACCAAGACAGACATCAGGATGATACATTAACGTTTGATACATGACCAAGACGGACATCAGGATGATACATTAACGTTTGATACATGACCAAGACAGACATCAGGATGATACATTAACGTTTGATACATGACCAAGACAGACATCAGGATGATACATTAACGTTTGATACATGACCAAGACAGACATCAGGATGATACATTAAAGTTTGAAGCATGATTAAGATGGACATACATATGATACACTGACCATATGAAGCACCACCAAGATGGACATACATATGATACACTGACCATATGAAGCACCACCAAGATGGACATACATATGATACACTGACCATATGAAGCACCACCAAGACGGACATTCATATGATACACTGACCATATGAAGCACCACCAAGACGGACATTCAGAAGAACAGTAGTGAAGAACAAGAACTGAACGTGACGCCCTCTGCCAGTCTGTGATACTGGAACGGTAATCAGCCAACAGCCTGTTAGGGCTCTACCCATAAACCACTTATCTGTTTTAACAGGTGGATATTCTTCCCTTGTCTTCTGTGTGTCAACACATGGATATTCTTCCCTTGTCTTCTGTGGCAACTGATAAATATTCTTCCCTTGTCTTCTGTGTGTCAACACATGGATATTCTTCCCTTGTCTTCTGTGGCAACTGATAAATATTCTTCCCTTGTCTTCTGTGTGTCAACACATGGATATTCTTCCCTTGTCTTCTGTGGCAACTGATAAATATTCTTCCCTTGTCTTCTGTGTGTCAACACATGGATATTCTTCCCTTGTCTTCTGTGGCAACTGATAAATATTCTTCCCTTGTCTTCTGTGTGTCAACACATGGATTTTCTCCCATTGGCTTCTGTGGCAACTGATAAATATTCTTCCACTGTCTTCTGTGTGTCAACACATGGATTTTCTCCCATTGGCTTCTGTGGCAACTGATAAATATTCTTCCCTTGTCTTCTGTGTGTCAACACATGGATTTTCTCCCATTGGCTTCTGTGGCAACTGATAAATATTCTTCCATTGTCTTCTGTGTGTCAACACATGGATTTTCTCCCATTGGCTTCTGTGGCAACTGATAAATATTCTTCCACTGTCTTCTGTGTGTCAACACATGGATTTTCTCCCATTGGCTTCTGTGGCAACTGATAAATATTCTTCCATTGTCTTCTGTGTGTCAACACATGGATTTTCTCCCATTGGCTTCTGTGGCAACTGATAAATATTCTTCCATTGTCTTCTGTGTGTCAACACATGGATTTTCTCCCATTGGCTTCTGTGGCAACTGATAAATATTCTTCCATTTTCTTCTCTGTGGCAACACATGTATTTTCTCCCATTGGTTTCTGTGGCAATCGATGCTATTCTTTCATTTTCTTTTCTGTGGCAACGCATGGATGTTCTCCCATTGGCTTCTGTGGCAACTGATAAATATTCTTCCATTTTCTTCTCTGTGGCAACACATGGATATTCTCCCATTGGCTTCTGTGGCAACCGATGAATATTCTTCCATTTTCTTCTCTGTGGCAACACATGGATATTCTCCCATTGGCTTCTGTGGCAACCGATGAATATTCTTCCATTGTCTTCTCTGTGGCAACACATGGATTTTCTCCCATTGGCTTCTGTGGCAACCGATGAATATTCTTCCATTGTCTTCTCTGTGGCAACACATAGATTTTCTCCCATTGGCTTCTGTGGCAACCGATGAATATTCTTCCATTGTCTTCTCTGTGGCAACACATGGATTTTCTCCCATTGGCTTCTGTGGCAACTGATAAATATTTTTCCATTTTCTTCTCTGTGGCAACACATGGATTTTCTCCCATTGGCTTCTGTGGCAACCGATGAATATTCTTCCATTTTCTTCTCTGTGGCAACTGGTAAATGTTCTAACATTTGCTTCTGTGTTGTACTCAGATGGATGTCCTTCAGTTCGCTTCAGTGTGGCAACAGGTGAAAGTTGTTCACTGCCCATCTAGTTCTGTTCTGCTGTGTGGACAGTTACACTTGGCGCTGAAGCTTGGTTGGCGCAGAGGTAGAACTCCTGTGTGACAACAACGAGGCTACAGTTCTGCTTACATGGTCTGCTTCCATTCTTATTGTACAGACTTGCTCCATGCAGTGTGAATCTCACTTCAGGAATTTTTTGTTCACGGGGCCTGTTGTCCACCCCGTTATGAATGGGTACCTGATCCTGTTCGTGGTTGGTGTAGGCAAACCGGCAAGAGAGAGAGAGAGAGACAGAGACAGAGGGAGAGAGAGAGACAGAGACAGACAGAGAGAGAGGGAGAGAGAGAGAGGGAGGGAGAGAGACAGAGACAGAGACAGACAGAGAGAGAGAGAGACAGAGACATAGACAGACAGAGAGGGAGAGAGAGAGAGAGACAGAGACAGACAGAGAGAGAGGGAGAGAGAGAGAGGGAGGGAGAGAGAGAGACAGAGACAGAGAGAGGGAGAGACAGACAGAGAGAGAGGGAGAGAGAGAGAGGGAGACAGAGACACAGACAGACAGACAGAGACAGAGACAGACACAGAGAGAGAGAGGGAGAGAGAGAGAGAGGGAGACAGAGAGACAGAGACAGAGAGACAGACAGAGAGAGAGAGAGAGGGAGAGAGAGAGGGGAGGGAAAGAGAGAGAGAGAGAGGAAGAGAGAGAGAGGGAGGGAGGGAGAGAGAGGGAGAGAGAGGGAGAGAGAGAGAAAAACAGACAGAGAGATAGAGAAACAGAGAAAGAGAGAGAGAGAGAGAGAGAGAGAGAGAGAGAGAGAGAGAGAGAGAGAGAAACAGACAGACAGAGAGAGAGAAGGGGGGAGAGAGAGGGAGAGGAGATGGACACTCTCCTCACGATAATGGCCCAGAGAAAAGTTGACTTGTCTTCCACCTGACTTCGCTATGACCTCAAAGTTACGGGGCAATGTGTACGTTTGTTTTTCCTTGATGTGGCATGTACTACAATGTAACTGGCCACCTGGTTTGTACCTGTACCTGTACCTGTACCTGTACCTGTACCTGTACCTGTACCTGTACCTGTACGCACAAAGCAACGAAACCAGAAAAGCGGTCGCTCATTAATTCGTTTCACTGTGCCAGATTGGTATGTAAATTATAGTTTCAGTTTCAGTTTCTCAAGTTGACGAACTCCGCGCTCGGAATGAATTACATATGCACTAACGTCACAGGTGCCATGTGATGGAGAAGATACAGAATGATCACGGCACAAGCCTTCAGCCTGCGCATAAACCCATAGCTTGCCAGGTCCTGAGGTCCTACCTAGATAGTTCCATAACCATGAGGTCGTATGGAAGCGAGGTGACAGAGACCTCAATTTTTCCCGGGGTCAGCACCACAAGGGTGGCGCCCAT
>JAPXFY010000023.1:2905841-2908341 GCA_030674185.1 Monoplex corrugatus
CAGACAGAGAGACAGGCAGACAGAAGACGGATGATAGAAGTGAGTGTGGACGTGAAGGCAGCAGAGACAGATGAGATGGGATGCTTTGTTGTGTGTGTGTGTCGTGCATATGTGTGTGTTATGTATGTACTTCGTGTGTATGTTTGTCAGTGTGTGTGTGTGTGTTTGTGTGTGTTGTGTGTGTGTGTTGTGTGTTTTGTGTGTGTTTGTGTGTGTGTGTGTGTTGTGTGTGTGTGTGTGTTGTTGTGTGTGTTGTGTTGTGTGTGTGTTTGTGTGTGTGTGTTTGTGTGTGTTGTGTGTGTTTGGTGTGTGTGTTTGTGTGTGTGTGTTTGTGGTGTGTGTGTGTTGTGTGTGTGTGTGTGTGTGTGTGTTTGTGTGTGTTGTGTGTGTGTTTGTGTGTGTGTGTTGTGGGTGTGTGTGTGTGTGTGTGTGTGTGTGTGTTGTGTGTGTGTTTGGTGTGTGTGTGTGTTGTGTGTGTGTGTGTGTGTGTGTTGTGTGTGGTTTTGTGTGTGTGTGTGTGCGCGCGCTCGCGCGCGCGCGTGATAAAAATGTGCCATCACCGATTTTTTAAATTTTCATCAAAAGGATCTTCATCACACGAAGACAGATGACCACAACTATCTATGTTTGGGATTGGTGTGATCCTGTCTCTCTCACTGTTCCCCATGCAGTAAGCTTCACCGTGAAAAAATTGTCGTCTGAATCCACGTTTCCACTGTTTGTAGACACTTGTAAACGTGCGTAAAGAGAGATCAGACATTTCTCAGTAAACACTGGTTCTGTAGAAATATCTGTGAGATTAACGGTTTTTGTTTTTATATTGATCACACGTGTGCGAAATCGATCTGTTGTTTTGAAGGCAACTAAAGCCAACATCATACAAACATAAGACGTTTTCCGGCAAAGTATCGAAAAACGAATGTTTTTATATGGCTTGGCCAGTAAACCCCCCTCCCCTCCCTGATTGTTATTGTTATTGTTGTTGTTGTTTAAAGCCCAGCCGTCTGCGTATAGCCATATCAGGGCTATAAGCGTTTCAAAACATACACAATACTTCAACAGGTAAAAAAAAAAAAAAAGGAAAAGAAAATTAAATACACACATCAATGCATTCGCTCACATAATCTAAGAATTGACCACTCTGTCCAATCTATCACACAAGGGATTTAAAAATCATACCTGAATACAATTTTAAACATAACTAAGGACACTAAGACATATCTCGTAAAAACAGGCCTAAATTACCTAAAATTGCTTCCGCATATCTTATTTCCATAGAGCCAAAAATACACTTAATACATGTACCCATTTATCAATCCTTACAGAAAGTACGTATGACTTTATCAAACACAGACAGGTGAATGGACCAGCAAGGCAGAAAATGATAGGAAGAAATGACAAAGCAAAGGAGGAAGGCAGAAACAAAGACAGTGACATAAAGAAGAAATGTCTAGCACAGAATTTCCAGAAGGTGGGGAAACTATTTACACTGAAAGAGCCCCCCCCCCCCCCCGGGGGGGGGCTCTCTGATACTGTTTTGTTTAACTGAACAAGGTTACACTGCAAAGAAAAGAAACAGAGGCCAGCAGCAGTGTAGCTGTTGTTTTTGACCCTAGTTCCACATCTGTTTATACTCTTGACGTGGGAATGTCGATATGCATGATGAAACCAAGATAGTTATGCCATGCTGACGATCTTTCTTTCATGTTGGAGGTGGGTGGGTTTTTTGATGTGGTTGTGTGGAGCGTCGGTGAGATCATTCGGGAGTTGGGGTAGTTGTTGCTGTTGTTGTGTTGTTGTTGTTGCATTTTCTCCATGGAGATATACATTTCACTACGATGTGGCCAAGAGTGTTTCATTGACAGACTGATATTACGATTAGCAGGACCTCAAAACCCTCCCAGTGAGCAGAGGTTATATGTAGGCTTTCAGCTTATGCCATGATCATTGTGGATCTTCTCCATTACATGGAGAAGAATGGCAGAATGCTTCAGACGTTTACCTTCCAATAACTAAACTCGAGGTTGCAGGGTTTGCTCTCTGTAGAGGCCTCGACTTTTCTCCTCATTTTGGTCCCTTTTTATCCACTGGACTAGGCGGCAGGGAAGTTTTTAGTCCACTTTTCATTATCCGTTGTTTGGTGTTGTTTGTGGTCTGTTTGTGACTGTGCGTTCGCGCTTGACAAAGGCCGGTTGGCCGAAAATTTGCGCTTGTCTTGTCTTGTTTTGTTGAATACGCGCTTGCATTGGTTTTCTTGTTCTTCTGGTTCCTGTTTTCTCCTCAGTTTGACCGGAAAATCGAGCTGAATGTCTAGTCCTTCGGAAGGGGGCGAAAAATGAGTCGGACCCGTGTGCATTCTGGCTGCGCGGTAAAGATCCCACGGCAGTTGAAAATTGTGAAGAGCAGGGCATTGCCTGGCTGCCTAGGTATAAAACGCTGGAGAGATAGGTTGATTTCCCAGGTCCCACCCCTTGAAGACCACTTAGCCTTCTTGCCTTTC
>JAPXFY010000023.1:2913341-2915841 GCA_030674185.1 Monoplex corrugatus
GAATATTCCCACACCATATATGGAATGTTCCTAACTTTATATGGAATGTTCCTAGCCTTATATGGAATGTTCCCACACCTTATATGGAATGTTCCCACACCTTATATGGAATGCTCCTACATCTTATCTGGAATGTTCCTATATCTTATATGGAATGTTCCTACACCTTATATGGAATAAACAGATTTTTCAGGCTGCCAACAAAACTGTCAATGCTATAGTTGACTCTGCTAAGTCTGCCTTTTACAATGCGAAAATTATTGCATGTTCTACATCAAAACAGCTATATTCCGTTACTAATACCCTCCTTGGCAAATCAGATAAATCTCCTCTCCCATCATGCTTTCCCCCTGCCCATCTAGCACAACATTTTTCAGATTTTTTCATTGATAAAATTAGGTCCATCCGTTCCAGTCTTGACTCCCAACCCATCTCTCAACCTCCTATTCCCGATCCTCTGTTTCAAGGCACACCACTTATTTCTTTTCAGCCTGCTTCTGAAACTACTATCCGCAATGTAATCCGCCATTCTGACATCAAGACCTGTGAGCTTGATCCTCTTCCAGCATCTATCTTAACACACTGCCTAGATACTTTGCTCCCTCACTTCACAACTGTCATCAACAATTCCCTGTCATCTGGTATCTTTCCCACTTCCTTCAAATCTGCCCTGGTCAGACCTCTTTTAAAGAAACCTAGTCTTGACCCCAATAACCTCAAAAACTATCGACCTGTTTCCAACCTACCTTTCTTATCCAAAGTCCTTGAAAAAATTGTTCTCGCACAGATCTCTGATCATATCACCGCCAACAACCTCTCTTACCCTTATCAGTCGGCTTATCGCACTGGACACAGCCCTGAAACTGCTCTTGTAAAAATTGCGAATGATATTCTGACTGCTCTTGATCAAAATCAAATCTCTCTTCTATCTCTCCTTGATCTCTCGGCTGCATTCGACACCATCGACCATTCTATCATGCTCACACGTCTCCATAAAGTGTTCGGTATCTCTGACATCGCTCTGTCTTGGTTCCAGTCCTACCTCTCCAATCGCACTCAAACAGTCTCTGTCTGTTGTTCATCCTCTGCACCCGCTACCCTCCAGTTTGGTGTGCCCCAAGGCTCTGTTTTAGGTCCCATCCTATTTGTGCTGTACACACAACCCCTCTCTGAAATTATGCGACTTCACTCTATGTCCCATCATAGCTTTTCTGATGACAACCAACTCTATACTTCTGGTTCCCTCCCACAACTGCCCTCTATAATCAGACAAACCCAAGGCTGCATTTCTGATGTTCACTCCTGGATGACTGTAAACAAACTTCAACTCAACCCATTAAAACTGAACTTAGCCTTATCTCTCCCACCACATTGGCTAAGTGTTCTTCCCTTCCTCTGTCTGTCTCTCTGCTTGGATCTGACATTCCACTATCTTCCACTGTCCGCAATCTTGGAGTCACTCTTGATAACACCCTGTCCTTTGAAAAACACGTCCAGAATGTTTGCAGATTATGCTATCTTGAGATACGCAGAATTTCTTCTATTCGCAATATCCTCTCTGTTGAAGCCACCAAAACTCTCCTCTGTGCCTTTGTTCTCTCTCATCTCGACTACTGCAACTCCCTCCTCTCGGGCTGTCCTTTCTCTCTCATTCAAAAGCTTCAAAAAGTTCAAAACAATGCTGCTAGGCTCATCTTCAGAAAATCTCGTTCCTCTCATGTCACTCCTCTTCTCAAATCTCTTCACTGGTTACCTGTTGAAAAGAGAATTCGCTACAAGATTGCTTTGTTATGTTTTAAGTCTCTCAACGGTCTTGCACCCCCTTACATCTCTGACCTCCTCCATCTGTACACCCCCTCTCGTCAACTTCGTTCCTCGGCTGATACTCGTACCTTCCGCATACCATCCTGTCGCACTAAAACCTATGGTCAACGCTCCTTTTCCTATCAGGCCCCTGTAATCTGGAATCAGCTCCCTGTCTCTGTTCGCCACTCTGCAACTCTCACTTCTTTCAAGTCCTCTCTGAAAACCCATCTCTTCCAGTCCCTCTCATGATACTTATAAAGACTCTACCACCTAACTTCCCCAAATCCCCCCTTGTTGTCTTTTGAGCCTTGAATGTCGGCTGGTGTGTGTGTGTGTGTGTGTGTGTGTGTGTGTGTGTGTGTGTGTGTGTGTGTGTGTGTGTGTGTGTGTGTGTGTGTGTGTGTGTGTTTGGTTGTGTCTGCGTGATACCTGTAAGCGCTTAGGGCTCTTGTTTTCATCAGATTAGGCGCTATATAAATGCTCTTTATTATTATTATTATTAATGCTCCTACATCTTATCTGGAATGTTCCTATATCTTATATGGAATGTTCCTACACCTTATATGGAATGCTCCTACACCTTATCTGGAATGTTCCTATATCTTATATGGAATGTTCCTACACCTTATATGGAATGTTCCCACACTTGTTATGGACATTTCCTACACCTTATCTGTAATGTTCCCACATCTTA
>JAPXFY010000023.1:2935841-2948341 GCA_030674185.1 Monoplex corrugatus
TCTGTCTCTCTTTGTCTCTCTGTCTCTGTCTCTTCACTCTCTTTGTCTGTCTTGTCTCTGTCTCTCTGTCTCTGTCTTCTGCACTCTCTTTGTCTGTCTGCTCTGTCTGTCTCCTGTCTCTGTCTCTTCACTCTCTTGTCTCTGTCTGTCCTGTCTCTGCTCTTGTCACTCTTTTGTTTCTCTGTCTGTCTCTCGTCTCTGTACTCTGTGCACGTCTCTCTGTCTCTGTCTTCTCTGTCTGTCCTCCTCTCTGTCTTTTATTCTTGGGTGTCTCTGTTCTGTCCTGTGCCTGTCTCCACCTGTCCATGGTCAGTCATGGTTAAGTTTCTGCACGTTGGTGGATATGGTGTGGAGTCATAGGGTTAAGTTTCTGCATTGGTGGTTGGTGCGGGAGTCTAGGGTTAGTTTCTCATGTAAGGTGGGGGTCAATAGGGTTAAGTTTCTGCAGTTGGTGGATATGGTGGGGAGTCATAGGGTTAAGTTTCTGCAGTTGGTGGATATGGTGTGGGAGTCATAGGGTTAAGTTTCTGCAGTTGGTGGATATGGTGCGGGAGTCATAGGGTTAAGTTTCTGCAGTTGGTGGATATGGTGTGGGAGTCATAGGGTTAAGTTTCTGCAGTTGGTGGATATGGTGCGGGAGTCATAGGGTTAAGTTTCTGCAGTTGGTGGATATGGTGTGGGAGTCATAGGGTTAAGTTTCTGCAGTTGGTGGATAGGGTGCGGGAGTCAAAAGGTTAAGTTTTTGCAATTTGTGGATAGGGTGAGGGAGTCAAAGGGTTAAGTTTTTGCAGTCGGTGGATAGGGTGTGGGAGTCAAAGGGTTAAGTTTTTGCAGTTGGTGGATAGGAAGCGGGAATCAAAGGGTTAAGATTTTGCAGTTTGTGGATAAGGTGCGGGAGTAGAAAGGGGTTAAAGCCAGCCAGCCCGCATGAAATCAGCGTGTGGTTCGTCCCGAGGGTGGCAAGCCATGGCTCAAAGCTTATTAACATGACTGTGTGACCGACGGAAGTGACGGTCAGTCCTCTGACTGTCTTTGTCAGGTATATGTCACTGTTCTCAGGAACAAACAGTTGACAGCAATTTGGTCACATCAAAAGCCGACAGTCTAGGTATCTAAAGGCATAAACTTATAATAAATCACTCACTGAGGCACACAGACACACACACAGACACACACACAGACACACACACAGACACACGCAGACATACAGACACACACATACACACGCAGACACATACACATACACACACACACACACACACACACACTGTTTCTTTCTCTGTCTCGTTGTGTGTGTCTGTCTCTAACTGACTGACTGTCTGTCTCTCTCTCTCTCTCATTTCTCTCTCTCTCTTTCTCTATCTGTCTGTCTGTCTTTCTCATTTTTTATGTCTGTCTGTCTTTCTCTCTCTCTCTCATTTTCTCTTTCTCTCTGTCTCTGTCTGTCTTTTTCTCTCTCACTTTCTCTCTCTCTCTCTCTCTGTCTCTCTGTCTTTGTCTCTCTCTTTCTCTCTGTCTGTCTGTTTGTCTGTCGGTCTGTCTCTGCCTGTCTCTGTCTCTGTGTCTCAGTCTCAGTCTCTGTCTCCCTCTCTCTCTCTCTCTCTCACACACACACACACACTCTCTCTCTTCCTCTAGCTCTCTGTCTGTATGTCGGTCGGTCGGTCGGTCTCTGTCTGTCTCTGTCTGTCTGTCTCTTTCTCTCTCAATCTCTCTCTCTCTTTCCCTCTCTCTCTGTCTCTTTCTCTCTCTCTCTCTCTCTCTCTCTCTCTCTCTCTCTCTCTCTCTCTCTCTCTCTCTCTCTCTCTCTCTCTCCCTGTTAACAGGGCATTATCCCTGTCGACGTGATTTACCCAGTTTACTTACAAAAGAAAAGAACAGGGTGGAAGTACAGGAGGGAATTTCTTGCGTGATGCTCCAAGTTGTCAACACTTCCTGCCTTGTTCTTCCAGTGCTGACGTCGTGTGGGTGGTTTGTCTGTCAGGCAGGGAGGTGGGGGTGGGGGGCACAGGGGGGATGGTGGGGGGTAACATTGCTAACTGATGGACGTAGGGAAGAGAGTTTGGCAGAGTGAAGGAGAGGGAGAGAGGGGTGTGTGGGTGGAGGTTGATTGACTTTGCAGGTAGACAGGTAACAGTTTTGTGCAGATGTCGACAATGTTGCAGTTGCGTGTGGTAGACTTTATACTCCTTTGAACTACGATGGATAGGAATAATTGTTTACTATGATGATGGATAGACGGTAAGAATACTTGTTTAGTATGATGGATAGACGGTAAGAATACTTGTTTAGTATGATGGATAGACAGTAAGAATACTTGTTTAGTATGATGGATAGACAGTAAGAATACTTGTTTAGTATGATGATGGATAGACGGTAAGAATACTTGTTTAGTATGATGGATAGACGGTAAGAATACTTGTTTAGTATGATGGATAGACAGTAAGAATACTTGTTTAGTATGATGGATAGACAGTAAGAATACTTGTTTAGTATGATGATGGATAGACGGTAAGAATACTTGTTTAGTATGATGATGGATAGACGGTAAGAATACTTGTTTACTATGATGATGGATAGACAGTAAGAATACTTGTTTACTATGATGATGGATAGACAGTAAGAATACTTGTTTACTATGATGATGGATAGACAGTAAGAATACTTGTTTACTATGATGATGGATAGACGGTAAGAATACTTGTTTACTATGATGATGGATAGACGGTAAGAATACTTGTTTACTATGATGATGGATAGACGGTAAGAATACTTGTTTACTATGATGGATAGACAGTAAGAATACTTGTTTACTATGATGATGGATAGACGGTAAGAATACTTGTTTAGTATGATGGATAGACGGTAAGAATACTTGTTTAGTATGATGGATAGACGGTAAGAATACTTGTTTAGTATGATGGATAGACGGTAAGAATACTTGTTTAGTATGATGGATAGACGGTAAGAATACTTGTTTAGTATGATGGATAGACAGTAAGAATACTTGTTTAGTATGATGGATAGACAGTAAGAATACTTGTTTAGTATGATGGATAGACAGTAAGAATACTTGTTTAGTATGATGGATAGACGGTAAGAATACTTGTTTAGTATGATGGATAGACGGTAAGAATACTTGTTTAGTATGATGGATAGACAGTAAGAATACTTGTTTAGTATGATGGATAGACGGTAAGAATACTTGTTTAGTATGATGGATAGACGGTAAGAATACTTGTTTAGTATGATGGATAGACGGTAAGAATACTTGTTTAGTATGATGGATAGACGGTAAGAATACTTGTTTAGTATGATGGATAGACGGTAAGAATACTTGTTTAGTATGATGGATAGACAGTAAGAATACTTGTTTAGTATGATGGATAGACAGTAAGAATACTTGTTTAGTATGATGGATAGACAGTAAGAATACTTGTTTAGTATGATGGATAGACGGTAAGAATACTTGTTTAGTATGATGGATAGACGGTAAGAATACTTGTTTAGTATGATGGATAGACAGTAAGAATACTTGTTTAGTATGATGGATAGACGGTAAGAATACTTGTTTAGTATGATGGATAGACGGTAAGAATACTTGTTTAGTAGGATGGATAGACAGTAAGAATACTTGTTTAGTATGATGGATAGACAGTAAGAATACTTGTTTAGTATGATGGATAGACGGTAAGAATACTTGTTTAGTATGATGGATAGACAGTAAGAATACTTGTTTAGTATGATGGATAGACAGTAAGAATACTTGTTTAGTATGATGATGGATAGACGGTAAGAATACTTGTTTAGTATGATGATGGATAGACGGTAAGAATACTTGTTTAGTATGATGGATAGACAGTAAGAATACTTGTTTAGTATGATGGATAGACAGTAAGAATACTTGTTTAGTATGATGATGGATAGACGGTAAGAATACTTGTTTAGTATGATGATGGATAGACAGTAAGAATACTTGTTTAGTATGATGATGGATAGACAGTAAGAATACTTGTTTACTATGATGATGGATAGACAGTAAGAATACTTGTTTACTATGATGATGGATAGACGGTAAGAATACTTGTTTAGTATGATGATGGATAGACAGTAAGAATACTTGTTTAGTATGATGATGGATAGACGGTAAGAATACTTGTTTACTATGATGATGGATAGACAGTAAGAATACTTGTTTACTATGATGATGGATAGACAGTAAGAATACTTGTTTACTATGATGATGGATAGACAGTAAGAATACTTGTTTACTATGATGATGGATAGACAGTAAGAATACTTGTTTACTATGATGATGGATAGACGGTAAGAATACTTGTTTAGTATGATGGATAGACAGTAAGAATACTTGTTTACTATGATGATGGATAGACGGTAAGAATACTTGTTTACTATGATGGATAGACAGTAAGAATACTTGTTTAGTAGGATGGATAGACGGTAAGAATACTTGTTTAGTATGATGGATAGACAGTAAGAATACTTGTTTAGTAGGATGGATAGACGGTAAGAATACTTGTTTAGTATGATGGATAGACAGTAAGAATACTTGTTTAGTAGGATGGATAGACGGTAAGAATACTTGTTTAGTATGATGGATAGACGGTAAGAATACTTGTTTAGTATGATGGATAGACGGTAAGAATACTTGTTTAGTAGGATGGATAGACGGTAAGAATACTTGTTTAGTATGATGGATAGACAGTAAGAATACTTGTTTAGTATGATGATGGATAGACGGTAAGAATACTTGTTTAGTATGATGGATAGACGGTAAGAATACTTGTTTAGTATGATGATGGATAGACGGTAAGAATACTTGTTTAGTATGATGATGGATAGACGGTAAGAATACTTGTTTAGTATGATGGATAGACGGTAAGAATACTTGTTTAGTATGATGGATAGACGGTAAGAATACTTGTTTAGTATGATGGATAGACGGTAAGAATACTTGTTTAGTATGATGGATAGACGGTAAGAATACTTGTTTACTATGATGATGGATAGACGGTAAGAATACTTGTTTACTATGATGGATAGACGGTAAGAATACTTGTTTACTATGATGATGGATAGACGGTAAGAATACTTGTTTAGTATGATGGATAGACGGTAAGAATACTTGTTTAGTATGATGGATAGACGGTAAGAATACTTGTTTAGTATGATGGATAGACAGTAAGAATACTTGTTTACTATGATGGATAGACGGTAAGAATACTTGTTTACTATGATGGATAGACAGTAAGAATACTTGTTTAGTATGATGGATAGACAGTAAGAATACTTGTTTAGTATGATGGATAGACAGTAAGAATACTTGTTTAGTATGATGGATAGACGGTAAGAATACTTGTTTAGTATGATGGATAGACGGTAAGAATACTTGTTTAGTATGATGGATAGACAGTAAGAATACTTGTTTAGTATGATGGATAGACGGTAAGAATACTTGTTTAGTATGATGGATAGACGGTAAGAATACTTGTTTAGTAGGATGGATAGACAGTAAGAATACTTGTTTAGTATGATGGATAGACAGTAAGAATACTTGTTTAGTATGATGGATAGACGGTAAGAATACTTGTTTAGTATGATGGATAGACAGTAAGAATACTTGTTTAGTATGATGGATAGACAGTAAGAATACTTGTTTAGTATGATGATGGATAGACGGTAAGAATACTTGTTTAGTATGATGATGGATAGACGGTAAGAATACTTGTTTAGTATGATGGATAGACAGTAAGAATACTTGTTTAGTATGATGGATAGACAGTAAGAATACTTGTTTAGTATGATGATGGATAGACGGTAAGAATACTTGTTTAGTATGATGATGGATAGACGGTAAGAATACTTGTTTACTATGATGATGGATAGACAGTAAGAATACTTGTTTAGTATGATGATGGATAGACAGTAAGAATACTTGTTTACTATGATGATGGATAGACAGTAAGAATACTTGTTTACTATGATGATGGATAGACGGTAAGAATACTTGTTTAGTATGATGATGGATAGACGGTAAGAATACTTGTTTACTATGATGATGGATAGACAGTAAGAATACTTGTTTACTATGATGATGGATAGACAGTAAGAATACTTGTTTACTATGATGATGGATAGACAGTAAGAATACTTGTTTACTATGATGATGGATAGACAGTAAGAATACTTGTTTACTATGATGATGGATAGACGGTAAGAATACTTGTTTAGTATGATGGATAGACAGTAAGAATACTTGTTTACTATGATGATGGATAGACGGTAAGAATACTTGTTTACTATGATGGATAGACAGTAAGAATACTTGTTTAGTAGGATGGATAGACGGTAAGAATACTTGTTTAGTATGATGGATAGACAGTAAGAATACTTGTTTAGTAGGATGGATAGACGGTAAGAATACTTGTTTAGTATGATGGATAGACAGTAAGAATACTTGTTTAGTAGGATGGATAGACGGTAAGAATACTTGTTTAGTATGATGGATAGACGGTAAGAATACTTGTTTAGTATGATGGATAGACGGTAAGAATACTTGTTTAGTAGGATGGATAGACGGTAAGAATACTTGTTTAGTATGATGGATAGACAGTAAGAATACTTGTTTAGTATGATGGATAGACGGTAAGAATACTTGTTTAGTATGATGGATAGACGGTAAGAATACTTGTTTAGTATGATGATGGATAGACGGTAAGAATACTTGTTTAGTATGATGGATAGACGGTAAGAATACTTGTTTAGTATGATGGATAGACGGTAAGAATACTTGTTTAGTATGATGGATAGACGGTAAGAATACTTGTTTAGTATGATGATGGATAGACAGTAAGAATACTTGTTTAGTATGATGGATAGACAGTAAGAATACTTGTTTAGTATGATGGATAGACAGTAAGAATACTTGTTTAGTATGATGGATAGACAGTAAGAATACTTGTTTAGTATGATGATGGATAGACAGTAAGAATACTTGTTTAGTATGATGGATAGACAGTAAGAATACTTGTTTAGTATGATGATGGATAGACAGTAAGAATACTTGTTTAGTATGATGATGGATAGACGGTAAGAATACTTGTTTAGTATGATGGATAGACAGTAAGAATACTTGTTTACTATGATGATGGATAGACAGTAAGAATACTTGTTTAGTATGATGATGGATAGACGGTAAGAATACTTGTTTAGTATGATGATGGATAGACGGTAAGAATACTTGTTTAGTATGATGGATAGACGGTAAGAATACTTGTTTAGTATGATGATGGATAGACAGTAAGAATACTTGTTTAGTATGATGGATAGACAGTAAGAATACTTGTTTAGTATGATGGATAGACAGTAAGAATACTTGTTTAGTATGATGATGGATAGACGGTAAGAATACTTGTTTAGTATGATGGATAGACAGTAAGAATACTTGTTTAGTAGGATGATGGATAGACAGTAAGAATACTTGTTTAGTATGATGATGGATAGACAGTAAGAATACTTGTTTAGTATGATGGATAGACGGTAAGAATACTTGTTTAGTATGATGGATAGACGGTAAGAATACTTGTTTAGTATGATGATGGATAGACAGTAAGAATACTTGTTTAGTATGATGGATAGACGGTAAGAATACTTGTTTAGTATGATGGATAGACAGTAAGAATACTTGTTTAGTATGATGGATAGATAGTAGGAATTGGTTATGTAATTGATAAATAGTAGGAACTGGTTATGTGATGAATAGATGTTAAGGATTGGTTATGTGATTAGCAGATAGTAGGAATTGGTTATGTAATTGATAAATAGTAGGAACTGGTTATGTGATGAATAGATGTTAAGGATTGGTTATGTGATTAACATATAGTAGGAATTGGTTATGTGATGCATAGATGTTAAAAATTGGTTATGTGATTAACAGATAGTAGGAGTTGGTTATGTGATGGATAGATGTTAAGGATTGGTTATGAGATGGGTAGATAGTTGGAATTGGTTATGTCATTGATAGAGAGGCGCCATTGGTTATGTGATGGATAGATAGTAAGATGGGTAGATAGCAGGAATTGGTTATATGATGAATAGATTGTGGGGATTGTTATGCGATTGATCGATGGTAGGGATTGGTTGTGATGAATATATAGTAGAAATTGCTTAGTGTGAAGAGTAGATTGTAGGAATTGCTTACTGTGATGGATAGATAATAAAAATACTTGTTTAATATGATGGATATTAGGAATAGTGTGTTGGACAGAAGAGTTAGTGTGCAGGATAGAAGAAATAGTGTAATGAATAGAAAAAACAGTGTGATAGATAGAAGGAAAAGTATGGTGAACAGAAGGAATAGTCTGTTGGATAGAAGGCTTAGTGTAAAGGATAGAAAGAAAGGTGTGGTGGATAGGAAAGGTAAGGGAGGGGGGGGGGTGAATACCCCTCTGTCTTATCTAGCCGTGTGTGTGTGCGTTCAGACAGCTGGCTACTGATATCTGACACCTCTTCTGGAGTAGAAGTTAGCTTTTGTATTCCACGTACTTCCTGTGTGTGTGTGTGTGTGTGTGTTTGTGTGTGTGTGTGTGTGTGTGTGTGTGTGTGTGTGTGTTGTGTGTGTGTGTGTGTTTGTGTGTGTGTTGTTGTGTGTGTGTGTTTGTGTGTGTGTGTTGTGTGTGTGTGTGTTGTGTGTGTGTGTGTGTGTTGTGTGTGTGTGTGTGTTGTGTGTGTGTTGTGTTGTGTGTGTGTGTGTGTGTGTGTGTGTGTGTGTGTGTGTGTGTTGTGTGTGTGTGTGTGTGTGTGTGTGTGTTTGTGTTTGTGTGTGTTTGTGTTGTGTGTGTTTGTGTGTGTGTGTTGTTGTGTGTGTGTGTGTGTGTGTGTGTGTGTGTGTGTGTGTGTGTTTAGCCCTAATATGGCTCTAACAATATGATGTGCTATAAGCAATATGTACTTGAACTTGTGTGTCTGTGTGTGTGCGCTTGCTTGCTTACTGAAGACATACATATTTTCTCTCTTATCTGTCACTAGTAATACTTCAATAGGTCGTACGACCTGTTTAATAGAGCTCACAAGTTCAGAGAAACTCCAGGAACCTGTGAAATTGTGATCGTTACTAGATGCTGTACATTTATAGGCCATTTTATGAGGAAGGGGGATTTGGAGCACCTGGTCACAGCGGGAAAGCTGGAGGGAAAGCGAGCACCAGGTAGACCCAGGGAGAGAATGCTGGACGGACTTGCAGAGTGGCTGGGGATGAAGAGCGTGGGGGAGATGCTGGGGGCAACGAGAGATAGAGATGGTTGGAAGTCCATGGTCGCCAACGCCATGCGGTAGGGCACCTGATGATGATGATGACTAGATGCTGTTTGCTCATTTTGTCATGGTTTTTGACTCATACAATAAAAAATAACAAAGAAACACACACCCCAAAACACGCCAGTCAGTCAAGTGGTGGATACGAACATATTCAACTTCCTCACGAAATACCAGTGAAAGAGTGTGAGATTTTCGTTTCTGTGAAATTTGTGTCCCTGTAACTGCGCGTCCTCAGTAACAAAAAAACCAACTATGATAGAACTGAGAAATGTTGTGAAGATCTGTGTGTTCTAATTCACCTGACGAATTGTTTCTGTATCATACTTTGAACGTAGAACCTATGTTTATGTACAGAACCAAAACAATACAGTGAGGAGAAGACAGGAACCTATTGTAGCCACATAGAAATAACGGAAATATGTTAGGTTAGTGTGACGTGTGTGAGGAGAAGACAGGAACCTATTGTAGCCACATAGAAATGACGGACATATGCTAGGTTAGTGTGACGTGTGTGAGAAGACAGGAACCTATTGTAACCACATAGAAATGACGGACATATGCTAGGTTAGTGTGACGTGTGTGAAAAGACAGGAACCTACTGTAGCCACATAGAAATGACGGAAATATGCTAGATTAGTGTGACGGGGTGTGGGAAGACAGGAACCTATTGTAGCCACAGATAAATGACGGAAATATGTTAGGTTAGTGTGACGTGTGTGAAAAGACAGGAACCTATTGTAGTCACATAGAAATGACGGACATATGCTAGGTTAGTGTGACGTGTGTGAGAAGACAGGAACCTATTGTAGTCACATAGAAATGACGGACATATGCTAGGTTAGTGTGACGTGTGTGAGAAGACAGGAACCTATTATAACCACAGATAAATGACGGAAATATGCTAGGTTAATGTGACGTGTGTGAGAAGACAAGAACCTATTGTAGCCACAGAGAAATGACGGAAATATGCTAGGTTAGTGTGACGTGTGTGAAAAGACAGGAACCTATTATAACCACAGATAAATGACGGAAATATGCTAGGTTAGTGTGACGTGTGTGAGAAGACAGGAACCTATTATACCACAGATAAATGACGGAAATATGCTAGGTTAGTGTGACGTGTGTGAGAAGACAAGAACCTATTTAACCACAGATAAATGACGGAAATATGCTAGGTTAGTGTGACGTGTGTGAAAAGACAAGAACCTATTATAACCACAGATAAATGACGGAAATATGCTAGGTTAGTGTGACGTGTGTGAAAAGACAAGAACCTATTATAACCACAGATAAATGACGGAAATATGCTAGGTTAGTGTGACGTGTGTGAAAAGACAAGAACCTATTATAACCACAGATAAATGACGGAAATATGCTAGGTTAGTGTGACGTGTGTGAGAAGACAGGAACCTATTTAACCACAGATAAATGACGGAAATATGCTAGGTTAGTGTGACGTGTGTGAGAAGACAAGAACCTATTATAACCACAGATAAATGACGGAAATATGCTAGGTTAGTGTGACGTGTGTGAGAAGACAGGAACCTATTGTAGCCACATAGAAATGACGGAAATATGCTAGGTTAGTGTGACGTGTGTCAGAAGACAGGAACCTATTGTAGCCACATAGAAATGACGGAAATATGCTAGGTTAGTGTGACGTGTGTGAAAAGACAGGAACCTATTGTAGCCACATAGAAATGACGGAAATATGCTAGGTTAGTGTGACGTGTGTCAGAAGACAGGAACCTATTGTAGCCACATAGAAATGACGGAAATATGCTAGGTTAGTGTGACGTGTGTGAGAAGACAGGAACCTATTGTAGCCACATAGAAATGACGGAAATATGCTAGGTTAGTGTGACGTGTGTGAGAAGACAGGAACCTATTGTAGCCACATAGAAATGACGGACATATGCAGGTTAGTGTGACGTGTGTGAAAAGACAGGAACCTATTGTAGCCACATAGAAATGACGGAAATATGCTAGGTTAGTGTGACGTGTGTGAGAAGACAGGAACTATTGTAGCCACATAGAAATGACGGAAATATGCTAGGTTAGTGTGACGTGTGTGAAAAGACAGGAACCTATTGTAGCCACAGAGAAATGACGGAAATATGCTAGGTTAGTGTGACGTGTGTGAAAGACAGGAACCTATTGTAGCCACATAGAAATGACGGAAATATGCTAGGTTAGTGTGACGTGTGTGAGAAGACAGGAACCTATTGTAGTCACAAGAAATGACGGAAATATGTTAGGTTAGTGTGACGTGTGTGAAAGACAGGAACCTATTGTAGCCACATAGAAATGACGGAATATGTAGGTTAGTGTGACGTGTGTAAGCACAAACTAGTAACGAAGAGAAATGAAGGAAAAGAGGAAGGTACAGAGGGAACAAAGAAAAAGTGAAGACTAAGAAACAAGAAGGGAAGAACAGAAGGAAGAACAGAAGGAAGAACAGAAGGAAGAACGAGAAGGAAGAACAGAAGGAAGCAGGAAGAACAGAAGGAAGAACAGAAGGAAGAACAGAAGGAAAAGAACAGAAGGAAGAACAGAAGGAAGAACAGAAGGAAGAACAGAAGGAAGAACAGAAGGAAGAACAGAAGGAAGAGCGAGGGGGATGATTCATGAGCAGACAATGGTTTACTGAGTACGTGACAGCAGCAAAGCCGTACAGCAACAGTGCACCACAGCAGTCATCTACCACCAACCACAGAGACAATCGATGTCAAGGAACCAGGGACAACCAACAAACCTACACGGTCAGGACAACCTGAACCAGTCGGCTCTCCTTACAGAACGAGGTCTGGCAGAGTGAAAACCAGATTAAAAATCATGAACGAGTCATCATCATCATCAGGTGCCCTGCCGCATGGCATTGTCGACCATGGACTTCCATCCATCTCTATCTCTCGTTGACCCTAGCATCTCCCCCACCCTCCTCATCCCCAGCCACTCTGCAAGTCCGTCCAGCATTCTCTCCCTGGGTCTACCCGGTGCTCTCTTTCCCTCCAGCTTTCCCGTTGTGACCAGGTGCTCCAAATCCCCCTTCCTCATAAATGGTCTATAAATGTTGCCTGTCTTTTCCTAATCTTCCTTATGAGTGATCTACTTGTGTCTGTCTCCATCAAGACTGTCTCGTTTGTTTTCTTTGCTGTCCATGG
>JAPXFY010000023.1:2953341-2973341 GCA_030674185.1 Monoplex corrugatus
TTTTGTTAAAAACAGACACTGGAATTAATTTGATGAATTTGATGAAGAAATTAGGAAGGATATTTACAAACTCCACATTTCTCACAAGGAACGCCTCAGCGACAGGACTGGAGAGAAAAGGAAGCTAAAATACCAGTAAACAGAGCTGCTTGTACAACAAAACTGCAACTGAGGAAGAACCGACAGTGGGGGACGAAAACTTCAGAACTGCAGGCTGTGAGTGATGGCAACGACATGAAGTCATCCCTTGATGATCTCTGCACAGTGTACCGACTGAAGGTTCTGGCTCAGCACTGATCCATACCTCTGACCACTCCCCACACACATGGCACATGTGACGTTTGTGCATATGGAATTCGTTCCGAGTGCGGAGACGTCGTCTTGAGAAACTGAAACTGAAACTGAAATTGAATCTGACCACTCCATGCTACTGGCAAAGAAAGCTGACAGCTTATCTTGTTGGGCTGAGAACTTTTAACACACTGCTGAACAGAGAGTCTGAGGACACCATTACAGAAATCCTCAAGGAATCTCTTACAAACCCTCCTTCTATTGCCGAGACGACCAAGTCCGAAAGCAAATCAAACCCGGGAAGGCATCAGGAGCTGACGATTCCTGCAGATATCTACAGAATTGGGAGCGAGACGTTTCTGAGAAGCTGACAACCCTAGGCCCTGTATCACTGTATCACTGTATCACTGTATCACTCTACAAGGCAGAAGGAAGAGATCCTGAAGACTTTGATGATGTTGTGATCATCCACATTTACAAGAGAAAGGGCCACAAGACTTCATGCGATAAAGATGGCGGGATATCCCTACTGTAAATTACGAGGAAGGTTTTTTGCCAGAAGAATCATCTTTAACAACAGTCACCCATGCAGCCATGTAGCCATGTAGCCATGTAGCCATGTAGCCATGTAGCCATGTAGCCATGTAGCCAAGCCCGTCTGTCCTGAGTCTCATTGTGGCTGTCGTGGTGGAAGAGGCATCAGTGCTATGGTGTTCGCCATATTCCAGCTGTAAGATGTATCGTGAACAAACTCTGGACCTCCGCATGGTGATTGTAGATCTGACTAAAGCATCTGACACTGCTAACCAGAAAGGCCTGTGGGAGACACCATGACAGTTTGGTTGCCTTGACAAGATTGTCTTGCTGATTGCCTCCTGCCACAGTGACATAGTGACCAAGGTGCAAGAGAATGGGGAGATAACTGAACCCTTCTCACTGCAGGGCGGAGTGAAACAGGGATGCATTCTGAAGCCCACACTCTTGTCCATCTTGTTTACAGCAATGCTGATTGGTGCTTTCGGTGACTTTGACAGGGAGAAGGGGGGGGGGGGGTTACATCCAGTTCTGCTCATACTTTAACTGTAGAGGATCCAAGCCAAAACCAGAGTGCTCAAAGCCATCATTCAGGAATTTCTCCAGCAACTGAATACGAGGTCCTACCTAGATAGTTCCATAATCCTGGGGCCGTACGGGAGTGAGGTGCCAGAGACCTCAACTTTTCCCGGGGCCAGCATCACGAGGGCAGCGCCCACCCCCTCTCCCTCACTTCAAATTCATATTCATATTTTTAACAAGACTTCAGAAAAGCAAGAAGGCTAATTGGTCTTCAAGGGGTGGGACCTGGGAAATCAACTTATCTCTCCAATATGTTATACCAAGGCAGCTGGGCAATGCCCTGCTCTTCACGATTTTCAACTGCTGTGTGATCTTTAGCGTGCGCAGCCAGAAGGCACACGGGTCCGACTCATTTTTCGTCCCCTTCCGAAGGACTAGACGTTCAGTTCGATTTTCCGGTCAAATTGAGGAGAAAAGTCGAGGCCTCTACGGGGAGCGAATCCTGGAACCTCGAGTTTAGTTATTGGCTGGGGAACGTCTGAACCATTCTGCCACTCTTCTCCCGTACAAGACGGAGGCAATGTTTTAGCCCACATCATCTCAGACGTCTGTCGCTTGCACCTTCTTGAATTGTCATCAACAACCAGAAAATTAAGACTAGAAAAGTTCTGATGCTGTGGAGTATAGTGAGCAGCCGTGACTCTACTGGAGCAGAGATGACACGTCTCTAAGGTAGTGTTGTTGCCTTTGGAAAGCGGATCAGCAAGCAAGCTCACCAGACAGCAAGCTCACCAGACAGCAAGCTCACCAGGTTTTCCTGTGACCTTTCCAATGTATGTTACAGACTTTTTTTTTAATCTTAGAAACAGCAAAATTCTATTGATTATTGTTTTCAATAGACATCCAGCCTAAGTGAGATAGAAAGGGAGGGGGTGAGGATGAGCAAGAGACAGGTTAGGGTGAAGGCAGGGGGGGGGGTAGTTTTGGGGGAGGGAAGGAACAGAAAAGGCCAAAGAGAGACAGACAGACAGACAGAGACAGAGAGAGAGACAGAGACAAAGAGACAAAAAAAAAAGAGAGAGAGAGAGAGACGCAGAGACAGAGAGAGAGAGAGAAAAAGAGAGGAGAGAGAGAGACAGAGACAAAGAGACACAGAGAGTCAGAGAGAGACAGAGAGACAGAGAAGAAAGAGAAAGAGAGAGAGAGAGAGAAAGAAAGAGTGAGAGAGACAAAGTGTGTTGTGTGTGTGTGTGTGTGGTATGTGTGTGTGTGTGTGTGTGTGTGTGTGTGTGTGTGTGTGTGTGTGTGTGTGTGTGTGTGTGTGTGTGAAAGAGAGAGAGAGAGAGACGCAGAGACAGAGAGAGATACACAGACAAAGAAGAGACAGAGAGACAGAGAGAAGAGAAAGACAGGAGAGACAGAGAGACGAGAGGAGACAGAGAAAGAGACAGACAAGGACAGAGAGAGACAGGCAGACAGAGACAGAGAGAGAGAGACAGACAGACAGAGAGAAAGAGAAGACAGACAGACAGAGAGACGAGAGACAGACAGACAGAGAGAGGAGAAGACGAGAGACAGACAGACAGACAGACAGACAAGACAACAGACAGACAGAGACAGAGAGAGAGGAGAGAACGGGACAGAGACAGACAGACAGAGACAAAGACAAGCAGAGAGAGACAGAGAAGAGACAGAGACAGACAGAGACAGAGACAGAGACAGAGACAGAGACAGAGACAGAGACAGAGACAGAGACAAAGACAGAGACAGAAAGAGGCAGAGACAGAGACAGAAACAGAGGCAGACAGACAGACAGACAGACAGGCAGACAGACAGACAGAGACAGACAGACAGACAGGCAGACAGACAGGCAGACAGACAGAGAGACAGACAGACAGAGACAGAGACAGAGGCATTTCACAGTGCAGCACGGATGTAAGAGCGACATCGCCAGGCGTGCAGGCTGAATTTTTAATTCCCCGGAACTGCGCTGATGGCGCTGTAGACTTGGGTCTCTTCCCTTCCCCTTTGTTCTTTTATATTTCACTTCTACCGTCCTTTGGCTGTCTTTGTCCTCCTTTTCTTTTCTTTGTTTATTTGTCCTTTACCTTCCTGTTGTCTCTTTGTCTCTCTCTCTGTCTGTAAGTGTTAATCGCGTTGTTGACTTTGGGCCGTCTCCCTTTCTGTCTATCATTCTGTCTTTCTCTCTGTCTGTCTGTCTGTCTGTCTGTCTCTTTGTCTTTCTTCTGGCCAGCGGTATTTCTGAACTTAGAGCCTCTTCCTTGTCTTTCCTTTGTCTGTCTTTTGTTCTTTCTGCTTTGTCTGTCTGACTGGCTGGCTGACTTAGTGTCTGTCTGTCTGTCTGTCCTGCTGTCTGTCTTTTTTCTGTTTAGCTGTCTTTCTCTCTGGATGGCTGTTTGTCTTACTGTCTAGGTGTATGGCTGTCCAGCTGTCTTTGTGTCTGTTTTTAGTCTGTCGTACCATCTAGCTGTTTGTTTGTCTTTCTGTCTTATAATCTGAATGGTTGGCTGCCTGTCTTTCTCTTAAGCTGGCTCTATATCTTTCTGTCTAGCTGTTGTCTTTCTTTGGCCGTCTGTCTTTCTGTTTTTGTAGCTGTCTGTCTGTCTTTCTGTCTTTCTAGCTGTCTGTCTGTCTTTCTAGTCATCTGTCTTTCTATCTTTCTAGCTGTCTTGCTGTCTCTCTGGAGTGTTTATCTGTCTTTCTGTTTAGCTGGCTAGTCTGTCTGTCTTTCTGTCTGTCTGTTTTACTGTTGTGTCCTTCTGTCTGTCTTTCTGTCTTTCTTTCTGTCTGTCTTTCTGTCTTTCTTTCTGTCTGTCTTTCTGTCTGTCTGTCTGTCTTTCTGTCTGTCTTACTGTCTGTCTTTCTGTCAGTCTTTCTGTCTGTCTGGCTGGTGGGTCTGTCTGTCTTTCTGTGTGTCTTTCTGTGTGTCGTTCTGTCTGCCTGGCTGTCTGTCTTTATGTCTGTCTTTCTGTCTGTCTTTCTGTCTGTCTGGCTGATAGGTTGTCTGTCTTTCTGTCTGTCTGATAGGTCTGTCTGTCTTTCTGTCTGTCTGTCTGGCTGTCTTACTGTTGTGTCTTTCTGTCTGTCTGATAGGTCTGTCTGTCTTACTGTCTGTCTTTCTGGCTGTCTTTCTGTCTGTCTTTCTGTACTGTCTTTCTGTCTGTCTGTCTGGCTGTCTGTCTGGATGTCTGTCTTACTGTCGTGTCTGTCTGTCTGTCTGGATGTCTGGCTGGTTGGCTGGTTGACTGGAGGCTGGCTGACTGTTGAAATGGTTGTGGAGGCAGTGCAGAGTTGGAGAGAAGGAAGAGAGGTGATGGTACCAATGTGTTCTACCCACTGTCTCCCTTTGGTCTGTGTTGGTGTCTTTGACCTTCACCATTTCTGGTTGTGTGTGTGTGTGTGTGTGTGTGTGTGTGTGTGTGTGTGTATGTGTGTGTGTGTGTATGTGTGTGTGTGTGAGTGTGTGTGTGTGTGTGTGTATGTGTGAGTGTGTGTGTGTGTGTGTGTGTGTGTGTGTGTGTGTGTCTGTCTGTGTGTGTGTGTGTGTGTGTGTGTGTGTGTGGTGTGTGTGTGTGTGTGTGTGTGTGTGTGTGTGTATATATATGTGTGTGTGTGTGTGTGTGTGTGTGTGTCTGTGTGTGTGTCAGTGTGTGTGTGTATGTGTGTGTGTGAGTCTGTGTGTGTGTATATGTGAGTGTGTGTGTGTGTGTGTGAGTGTGTGTGTGTGTGTGTGTGTCTCTGTGTGTGTATTTGTGTGTGTGTATCTGTGTGTGTGTCTGTATGTGTATGTGAGTGAGTGTGTGTGAGTGTGTGTGTGTGTGTGTGTGTGTGTGTGTGTGTGTGTGTGTGTGTGTGTGTGTGTGTGTGTGTGTGAGTGTGTGTGTGTGTGTTGTTGTTGTTGTTGTTGTGTGAGAGAGAGAGAGAGTGTGTTTGTGTGTGTGTGTGTATCTGTGAATGTGTGTGTGTGTTGTGTGTGTGTGCGTGCGTGAGTGTGTGTGTGTGTGTGTGTATGTGTGTGTGTTTGTGTGTGTATATATGTGAATGTCTGTATGTGCGTGTGTGTGTGTATGTGTGTGAATGAATGTGCGCGTGTCCGCACGCGCTTGCACGCGTGTATGTTTGTGTGTGTGTGTTTTCGACTGCAGGGTGACTTTGTGAGTGGACGTGTTTGTTCGCGCACGCTGTGCACACGTGTGTGTTTGAGCGTGCGAGCGTGCGAGCGTGCGTGCATTGTCACGTTACTTCAAAAGCCCCAGCGCCTTCAATAAAGTGAAAACCCCATCACTTTGATCCGTTCCCGTGGGAGGAATATTGACAGGCCGCTATGATCAGGAACAAAGCTGAAAAAAGCTGGTTTGGTGAGGGAGAAGTGATTGGGTTGGTGGTAACTGTTAGATAGTTATTGTCTGTGTGTGTGTGTGTGTGTGTGTGTGTGTGTGTGTGTGTGTGTGTGTGTGTGTGTCTGTGTGTGTGTGTGTATGTGTGTGTGTGTGTGTGTGTGTGTTTATATATGTATATATATATATATATATACAGGGTGTTTCAAAAAGAATACGCCAAAATCATCACGTGATGTGTCAAAAACGAAAAAAATTACAAACCTCTAGCATGAACACATGTGTTGTATATACATTCAAGTTTCATTTCATGTTTTATAAGTGCTCAATGTGGCCACCACCGGCAGCGCGGACAACATCAAGCCGATATGAGAATTCCTCCCAAACGCGCCTCAGCATGTCACGGTCCACCGTGTTGATTGCAGCTGTTATTCGATCTTTCAAGTCATCGACGCTTGCTGGAAGTGGTGGAACATAAACTTGGTCTTTAACATACCCCCACAAGAAAAAGTCACACACAGTGAGGTCCGGGGATCTGGCAGGCCAAGCACAGAGAGCAAGGTCTTTAGCACCTCTCCTCCCAATCCATCGCTGAGGCACGTTTTCATTCAGATAAGCTCTAACCCCGAGATGCCAATGGGGTGGTGCTCCATCTTGCTGAAAAATAAAGTCATTCGAATCTGCTTGCAGTAAAGTGAATAGCCAGTTTTGGAGCATTTCGAGATAGGTTTGTCCTGTAACGGTGTTTCCTTCAAAGAAAAAGGGACCATAGACCTTGTCTTGAGACACAGCACAGAAGACGTTCACTTTAGGGGAATCTCTTTCATGCTCAACAGTTTCATGTGGGTGATCTGTTCCCCAAATGCGCACATTGTGACGATTGACTGTGCCGCTCAAATGGAAAGTCGCTTCGTCACTAAAAACTAAACGTGAAAAGAGAGTTTCATCACCTTCCTCCATCTCCAGCATTGACTCACAGAATGTCCTCCGCATCACCTTGTCATCATTAGTAAGTGCTTGGACGAGGCTTAGTTTGTATGGTTTCATGTGTAATCGTCTCTTTAACACACGCCAGACAGTGGTATGAGGGATGGCAAGCTGAAGACTTGCTCGACGTACGGACTTACGTGGGCTGCTCTCAAATGCATCATGAATCCTCTCCACTTGCTCCTCTGTAACACGTGGTCTTCCAGGACTCTTTCCTTTGCACAGACACCCACTCTCTTTAAACTGTCTAACCCACCGTCGAATGCTCTCACGATGGGGCGGATCAATGCCGAATTCTGTTCTGAAAGCACGTTGCACCGTGACAATGGCGTTTGTTTTCGCGAACTCAAGCACGCAAAACGCCTTCTGCTGAGGAGTCACCATTTTGATTGATCTTCCCACAATTCAGCTGCACCGGAAGTTATACTAACGACAGCGGTGAAACTGACACCCAATCAAACTTTGATAACTACTCTATCAAATAACCACTGATTCAGTCCACTACAATGCTATAGACCTGAAAAAACTGCGTAATGATTTTGGCGTATTCTTTTTGAAACACCCTGTATATATATATATGTGTGTGTGTGTGTGTGTGTGTGTGTGTGTGTGTGTGTGTGTGTGGTGTGTGTGTGTGTGTGTGTGTGTGTGGTGTATGTGTGTGTGTATGTGTGTGTGTATGTGTGTGTGTCTGTGTGGACGCTATGATCAGGAACAAAGCTGAAAAAAGCCGATTTGGTGAGGGAGAAGTGATTGGGTTGGTGGTAACTTTTAGATAGTTACTCTGTGTGTGTGTGTGTGTGTGTGTGTGTGTGTGTGTGTGTGTGTGTATGTATGTGTGTCTGTGTGTGTGTGTGTGTGTTGTGTGTGTGTGTGTGTGTTGTGTGTGTGTGTGTGTGTGTTTTGTGTGTGTGTGTGTTTGTGTGTGTGTGTGTGTGTTTGTGTGTGTGTGTGTGTGTGTGTGTGTGTGTGTGTGTGTGTGTGTGTGTGTGGCGCGTGCGCGCGTGCGTGTGTGTGTGTGACTTCTGTGTTAATCTGATGATAAATAGTTAATGATGATGATGATGATGGTGATGATGGTGATGACGACGATGATGATGATGACGACGACGACGACGATGATGATAATAATGATGTGTACATCTATGTGTATGTGTGTGTGTATATGTGCGCTTGATCGAGAGAGAGACAGAGAGAGAGAGAGAGACAGACAGACAGACAGACAAACAGACAGACAGAGACAGAGACAGAGACAGAGAGACACAGAGAGAGAATCTGAGAAATTTATAAAATTTATGTCTCGTTTCCCTGATAGATTGATTGATTAATTGCTTGTGGATCGATCAGTCGATTGATTGATTGACTCGATTGATTAATAGGTTCATTGATTCGACAGATCATTGGGAGGGAGTGCTAACCAGCAAAACAACAACATGCAGAATATTGTGGATGCCTGCTCTTTATTCAACGTGAATTGCATTGCAATCTACGTGCGTGCATTGCAATTAGTGTGCGTGCATTGCAATCAGTGCGCGTGCATTGCAATCTACGTGCGTGCATTGCAATTAGCGTGCGTGCATTGCAATCAGTGTGTGTGTATTGCAATTAGTGTGCGTGCATTGCAATCAGTGTGCGTGTATTGCAATTAGTGTGCGTGCATTGCAATCTACGTGCGTGCATTGTAATCTACGTGCGTGCATTGCAATTAGTGTGCGTGCATTGCAATCAGTGTGTTGTATTGCAATCAATGTGTGTGTGCATTGCAATTAGTCTGTGTGCATTGCAATTAGTGTTTGTAGGTTTTTATGCCTTATGCCCTCATTAACCCTTTTCCTCCCGCACCCTATCTACCAACTGCAAAAACGTTTTTTAAAGGAGTAACTGCAAAAACTTAACTCTTTGACTCCCTCACCCTATCCACCAGCTTCCTCGAAGGAAGCTGGTGGATAGGGTGAGGGAGTCAAAGAGTTAAGTTTTTGCTTCGCTAGGATGGTTGGCAATGCAGGAGTTTGGTGGACAGGGTGCAGGAGTCAAAGGGTTAACGTGAATCCTTCAGTCACAGAGTATTTGTGATGTCAGCGCATATGGAATCATCCAAGCCCTTCAACAGCATGTTGAGAACACGGACATTGAAAATATGAGGATCCGTGAAGATAGCTAGCTTCGGGAGTTAGGATCAGAAAGCAAAGCGGATGCTTTGGTCGTCTGCCGATGTTAGTGGGGTGGGAGGTGGGGGAGTCTTGGCCTGAGGGGAGGGAGGATAGAATAATGGAGGTGAGGAGGTGAGAAGTGAGAAGTGAGAAGTGAGAAACTAATGAGAGACAAACGATACTGACGGGAGTAAGGACAAAGCAACAACACTAACGCCCGACATTGTCGACTTTAAAGAGTTGATCAATGAACAGCAGGCTACATGTGACACCGACATCTTGGCTAGTCAGTCACCTTTTCGACCCACCCCCTTCCTCACTTCCTACTGCCACTCCCTCCCTCCCCCCTCCCTCCCTCTCTCCCTCCCTCCCTCCGCACACTCTGACACTTTTACCTCCTTTCCCCGAAGCATCGTCATCATCTCCCTGCCTCCTCCTCTTTGACAAGTAACTCGTTACTGTTCCAAGTTTCAGGTTTAGTTGTTTGTTTGGTTGGTTGGTTGGTTTGTTGGCTGGTTGGTTTGTTGGTTGGTTGGTTGGTTGTTGGTTGGTTGGTTGGTTAGTTGGTTGGTTGTTTGGTGGTTGGTTGGTTGGTTTGTTGGCTGGTTGGTTGGTTGTGGTTTGTTGGTTGGTTGGTTGGTTGGTTGGTTGGTTGTTTGGTTGTTTGGTTGGTTGGTTGGTTGGTTGGTTGTTGGTTGGTTGGTTGTTGGTTGTTGGTTGTTGGTTGTTGTTGTTGGTTGGTTTGTTGGTGGTTGGTTGGTTGGTTGGTTGTTTGGTTGGTTGGTTGGTTGGTTGGTTGGTTGTTTGGTTGGTTGTTGGTTGGTTGTTTGGTGTGGTTGGTGGTGGTTGTTTGGTTGGGTTGGTTGGTTGGTTGGCTGGTTGGTGGTTGGTTGGTTGGCTGGTTGGCTGGTTGGTTGGCTGGTTGGTTGGTTGGTTGGTTGGTTGGCTGGCTGGCTGTTGGTTGGTTGCTGTTTGGTTGGTTGGTTGGTTGGTTGTTTGTTGGTTGGTTGGTTGGTTGGTTGGCTGTTTGGTTGGTTGGTTGGTTGTGGTACTGGTTGTTGGTGGTTGGCTGTTGATTGGTTGGGTGTTGGTTGGCTGTTTGGTTGGTTGGTTGGTTGGTTGGCTGCTGGTTGGTTGGTTGGTTGGTTGGTTTTTCAAGACTTGTTACAGCGCTCGGATGAATTCCGTCATTTCGTGTTGGCACATATATCATTTGATGAACGTTACGTGTAACATCAAACTAAATCTTAGACTCTTAAAGACAGATGAAGTGACACGTAAAAAAAATAACGTAAATGTTCAAAACAAATTCAGTGCTCTGGAAGACGTTAGTGACAGTGAGAAACAATGGACAAAGTTGAGAAACTCGATAAATGAAGCTTGTGAAGAAATCCCTAGAGTAGATAGAAAAGCAAAGAAAGAACTGGATGACAAAAGAAATTATAGGCTTGATGAAGGAACGGAGGAAGGCAAAGAGAAACGAGGAGATATACAACAGAAGATAAACAAAGAAATCAGGAATAGGTGCAATGAAGTTAAGGAAGCTTGGCTGAAAACAAAATGCAAAGAAATAGAAGACCGACACAAAACAGATCCTCAGGGTATGTACAGAAGAATTGAAGAAATTGTCCACAGGAAAAATACATGCACATCAACTGGTTGCTTAAAATCGAAAGATGGTAAGCTTATCATGGAAAAAGACAAAATATTAGACAGATGGGGAGAATACATTAAAGACCTTTTTGAAGATGACAGAAACGCAGAACACATTATAAAAAAGAACGTCAAATTAAGGAACATAATGACAGATGAAGTTAGAGTAGCATTAAAAAAGATGAAACCAGGAAAAGCCTCAGGACCAGACAACATTACTACAGAGATGATTGAAGCCCTGGGGGAATTTGGTATTGAAAAAATAACAGTCCTCCTAAATGAAATTTATGACACCGGAAAAATCCCCGAAGATATGTCAAAATGGATTTTCATTGCACTTCCTAAGAAAACAGGGGCTATAGAATGCAAACTCCCATCTCACAATCAGTTTGATGAGTCATGTAACAAAAATCCTATTAAGAATTATCATGATGAGGACAAGGAATAGAATCAAAAGAGAAATAGCAGAACAGTGTGGACTTGTCGAAGGGAAAGGAAATATTAATGCCATATTCTTGCATGGTGGCTGAGGACTGAGAGGATGGAAGATGTGCTTGCGGCAACAAGGGATATATCATACATATGGAGGGCCATGGTCGCCAACGCCATGTGGCAGGGCACTTGATGATGATAATGATGATGATACGTGTTGACACATATATCATTTGACCCTTTGACTCCCGCACCCTGTCCACCAGCATCCTGCATTGTCAATTGCGCTAGGAAAACAAAAACTTAACCCTCTGCAGGAAGCTGGTGGATAAGGTGCGGGAGTCAAAGGGTTAAGTTTTTGCAGTTGGTGAATAGGGTACGGGAGTCAAAGGGTTCAGTTTTTGCAGTTGGTGGATAGGGTGCGGGAGTCAAAGGATTAAGTTTTTTGCAGTTGGTGGATAGGAGGCGGGAGTCAAAGGGTTAATGAATCTTAAAACGATGTCATCGTCATATGTGCTCTGCCGCATGGCGTTCGGCGATCATGACCCTCCAAACGATTCTATCCCTTGTCGCTGCAAGTAAATCTCCCATCCTCTCTGTCCTCAGTCACTCTGCAAGAACGTCCAATATTTTTTTCTGGGTCTACCTGGTGTTCTCTTTCCCTCCAGGTTTCCCGTTGTGACTAGGAGCTCGAATTTTTCTTACCTCATAAAGTATCCTATAAACGTTACTTGTCTTTTCCTAATCTTCTCTATTATCATATGTATGTCGGCGAAACCTTTACTTTCCTTCTTCCTTGACTACTGTGTACTTCTGTTCAGAAATCAATAACACACAAAAATATTGTAAGCACGTGCTTTTAATGGACGACACAAGACAGGCTCACATTTTCACCAACCGCCCAATGAAAACGTACACGCACACAAAAGATATCAAAGAAACAATTTGACTAGAATATCACACAACACTTCAGATGACTTCCCTGACAGGCGAATCCAGTTCCCTGCAGAAGACGCCTCTGTGGACTAGATCAGAGTTGAATTCTATGCGCTAAAATCAATTATACACAACACATCAGATTGCTTCCCTGATAGGCCAATTCTATTCCCTGCAGAAGATGGCTGTGTGGGACAGGTCAGAGTTGAATTGTAGGCACTGAAATTAAAAGGTCTGTTTGTACAAACTGAAGGAATGACTGTGTCTAGTTGTGTGCTGTCTGCCTGTTATCTGAGCTGAGGCTTTGTGCATTGACTTGGGCTTTCTGTCACGGGAGACGAGTTTATACAGAGTAGCTAGTTGTGTTGTGATTAATTATTTATTTACTTTATATATATATATATATATATATATATATATATATATATATATATATATATATATGTGTGTGTGTGTGTGTGTGTGTGAGTGTGTGTGTGTGTGTGTGTGTGTGTATGTGTGTGTGTGTGTGTGTGTGTGTGTGTGTGTGTGTGTGTGTGTGTGTGTGTGTGTGTGTGTGTGGTGCGGCGCGTTATTTCCTATTGGCAAACCATGCTTGAAATTCTTCTGAAATTTTTTTTCGAGCTTTTCGTTCATCATCAGAGTTCTGGAAAAGGAGAAAATAACACAATATATATATATATATATGTTCTGAGCTTACCACTTTATGCTTTGTGGCTGCGTCTATGCAAGCTGAATGGGTAGCCTAGCGCAAACTGTGTTTGGGTTTGAGAAATTCTACATGGGAGATAACTCCGTGACTCTCAAGAGTTATGTTACTTAGTTGACAAATATATATATGTTCCTTTTTGTTGTTGAAAATAAGATACACAGATAAACACATGCCATTTACATGTAACCAAGATTATTCCAGTGATAGGCTGATGGAATACTAGTATAAAATATAGGTAGACTAGATAAAACATAGACTAGGTAAAACATAGACTAGGTAAAACATAGACTAGGTAAAATATAGTCTAGGTAGGGCCTCAGGACCTGGCCAGCTCATGGGTTTATACGCAGACTTAAGGCTTGTGCCATGATCACCATACACATGGCACCTGTGACGTTAGCGCATATGGAATTCGTTCTGAAAGCAAGGACGTCATCTTGAGAAACTGAAACTGAAACTGAAACTGAAACTGTCCGTTATCACAATGGGACAGTGATCCCTGGTAGAGGTGAATGGATCGTTTTCATTGTGTGTTCATTGTGCTTCTAGTATCATTGAAATAATGTTGTACATATTAGTTTCAACACCTTCCCTTCAGACTTGTCCGTATTTCCATTATTTGTGTGTGGAGCACATTGCCGCACTCCGTGTAAGTCATTATTTAGTAACTGTTGAAATGCAGTCCTGCATCCTATGTAGGTCATTTCCTTTTGTGATGATTGTACTTTGTGTAGGTTATTTCCTTCTGTGAATATCGTACTTTGTGTAGGTCATTCCCATCTGTGAATATCGTACCTTGTGTAGGTCATTCCCATCTGTGAATATCGTACTTTGTGTAGGTCATTCCCATCTGTGAATATCGTACTTTGTGTAGGTCATTCCCATCTGTGAATATCGTACTTTGTGTAGGTCATTCCCATCTGTGAATATCGTACTTTGTGTAGGTCATTCCCATCTGTGAATATCGTACTTTGTGTAGGTCATTCCCATCTGTGAAGATCGTACTTTGTGTAGGTCATTCCCATCTGTGAATATCGTACTTTGTGTAGGTCATTTCCTTCTGTGAAGATCGTACTTTGTGTAGGTCATTCCCATCTGTGAATATCGTACTTTGTGTAGGTCATTCCCATCTGTGAAGATCGTACTTTGTGTAGGTCATTCCCATCTGTGAATATCGTACTTTGTGTAGGTCATTCCCATCTGTGAATATCGTACTTTGTGTAGGTTATTTCCTTCTGTGAATATCGTACTTTGTGTAGGGCATTTCCTTCTGTGAATATCGTACTTTGTGTAGGCATTTCCATCTGTGAATATCGTATTTTGTGTAGGTTATTTTCTTCTGCTAACATCCTAGTTAATGTATTTCATTCCATGCTGTAGATCGTACTTTGTGTAGGTCATTCCCTTTTTATGATGATCGTACTTTGTGTAGGTCATTCTTTTCTGCTGTAGATCGTACTTTGTGTAAGTCATTCCTTTCTGTGAAGATCATACTTTGTGTAGGTCATTCCTTTCTGTGAAAATCGTACTTTGTGTAGGTCATTCCCTCCTGTGAAGATCATACTTTGTGTAAGTCATTCCTTTCTGTGAAGATCGTGTTTTGTGTAGGTCATTCCTTTCTGTGAAGATCGTACTTTGTGTAGGTCATTCCTTTCTGTGAAGATCGTACTTTGTGTAGGTCATTCCTTTCTGTGAAGATCGTACTTTGTGTAGGTCATTCCTTTCTGTGAAGATCGTACTTTGTGTAGGTCATTCCTTTCTGTGAAGATCGTACTTTGTGTAGGTCATTCCTTTCTGTGAAGATCGTACTTTGTGTAGGTCATTCCTTTCTGTGAAGATCGTACTTTGTGTAAGTCATTCCTTTCTGTGAAAATCGTACTTTGTGTAGGTCATTCCTTTCTGTGAAGATCGTACTTTGTGTAGGTCATTCCTTTCTGTGAAAATCGTGTTTTGTGTAGGTCATTCCATTCTGTAAGATCGTACTTTGTGTAGGTCATTCCTTTCTGTGAAGATCGTACTTTGTGTAGGTCATTCCTTTCTGTGAAGATCGTACTTTGTGTAGGTCATTCCTTTCTGTGAAAATCGTGTTTTGTGTAGGTCATTCCTTTCTGTGAAGATCGTACTTTGTGTAGGTCATTCCTTTCTGTGAAGATCGTACTTTGTGTAGGTCATTCCTTTCTGTGAAGATCGTGTTTTGTGTAGGTCATTCCTTTCTGTGAAAATCGTGTTTTGTGTAGGTCATTCCATTCTGTGAAGATCGTACTTTTTGTAGGTCATTCCTTTCTGTGAAGATCGTGTTTTGTGTAGGTCATTCCTTTCTGTGAAGATCGTGTTTTGTTGAGGTCATTCCTTTCTGTGAAGATCGTACTTTGTGTAGGTCATTCCTTTCTGTGAAGATCGTGTTTTGTGTAGGTCATTCCTTTCTGTGAAGATCGTACTTTGTGTAGGTCATTCCTTTCTGTGAAGATCATACTTTGTGTAGGTCATTCCTTTCTGTGAAGATCGTACTTTGTGTAGGTCATTCCTTTCTGTGAAGATCGTGTTTTGTGTAGGTCATTCCTTTCTTTGAAGATCGTACTTTGTGTAGGTCATTCCTTTCTGTGAAGATCGTGTTTTGTGTAGGTCATTCCTTTCTGTGAAGATCGTGTTTTGTGTAGGTCATTCCTTTCTGTGAAGATCGTGTTTTGTGTAGGTCATTCTCTTCTACTGAAGATCGTACTTTGTGTAGGTCATTCCTTTCTGTGAAGATCGTGTTTTGTGTAGGTCTTTCCCTTCTACTGAAGATCGTACTTTGTGTAGGTCATTCTTTTTTGTTGAAGATACCGAAACTCTGTGCTGTGTGATGGTGGTGATTCTGTCTTGGATCTGTTCATGTCAGTATATCCAGTTTGTGCATTTTTTTTTTTTTTTAGTAAACGGAAATATCCAGAAGGTTGGAAGGATATTAAGGTAGAACATCTTCCCTCTCTGCCCTTCACCCGTCCCCTCTCTCTCTCTCATTGACGGCTAGGTAGACAGATAGGCAGACAGATAGGCAGACAGACAGATAGACGGAAGGATATAAGAAACATGGAACTTCAGAACGCTTTATCACTCTCGATAGTAGCTTTAAGTCCCAACACACCTGTCATACAGTCTTTGTTATTCTACGTACATTATGATCTTGCAAACGTAAAAACGAAATACATTGATTTAAAGTAGTAAAATATAATAGAAATAGACCCTGGAATAAAGGTTGGAGGGAAAATGATAAACAACATTCGGTACGCAGACGACACCGTGCTAATTGCAGAAAATGAAAGGGACCTAGAAAACCTTGTGAATATACTAGAAACAGAAAGCAAAGGTAAGAGGTTGGAACTAAACACAGGAAGACTGAAGTCATGGTGATCAGTAAAAAACATGAAATCCCCTCATGCAAAATAACAGCAAATGGCACAACCTTGACACAGGTTAATAAGTTCAAATACCTGGGAACGGTCATTTCATCAGACGGCAGATGCACATCGGAAATAGCTGGCAGAATCGGCCAAGCCAAAACAGCATTCAAGAAGATGACAAGCATTCTTACCAACAAATGCCTATCAATTAACATCAGAAAGAGAGTTCTTGAATGTTATATAGAACCAATATTGTTGTACGGATGCGAGGCGTGGACAGTCAGCAAGCAAAACCAGAGCAGGATCGAGGCAGCCGAGATGTGGTTTCTCAGAAGAATGTTGAGAGTTCCATGGACAGCAAAGAAAACAAACGAGACTGTCTTGATGGAGGCAGACACAAGTAGATCACTCATAAGGAAGATTAGGAAAAGACAAGCAACATTTATAGGCCATTTTATGAGGAAGGGGGATTTGGAGCACCTGGTCACAACGGGAAAGGTGGAGGGAAAGAGAGCACCAGGTAGACCCAGGGAGAGAATGCTGGACGGACTTGCAGAGTGGCTGGGGATGAGGAGGGTGGGGGAGATGCTGGGGGCAACGAGAGATAGAGATGGTTGGAAGTCCATGGTCGCCAACGCCATGCGGTAGGGCACCTGATGATGATGATGATGAGACTTTGTGCGTGCGACCTCCAATCCACCTAGCAGTAAATGGATTCCTGACCCTGTTGAGAATTACAGAAGGTAAAACAGAAGGAGAAATTGGCATTACTCACATGATGATGTCCTGCAGAAAAGTTTGGTCTCTATCATCTCACTCCTCTACAACCTCAGATCTAAGTGTCAACCATTTATGTATTTATTTATTTATTTATTTATTTATTTATTTATTTATTATTTATTTATTTATTATATATATATATATTTATGTATGTATGTATGTATGTATGTATAGTATGTATGTATGTATGTATGTATGTATGTATTTATTTGTTTATTCATTTATTTGTTTATTTATTCATTTATCTATTTATTTATTTATTTGTATATCTATTTATTTTATTCCTTGATTCATTTATTCATTCATTTAATTATCTATGTTGGTCTCTACCGTCTCATTCCTCTTCCATATCAGGGCTAAGTGTCAGCCTTCACCGTATTTATTTATTTATTTACTTACTTATCTATTTACTTATCTATTTATTCATTTATTTATTTATCTATTATGGTCTCTGCCGTCTCATCCCTCTTCGACTCAGGACTAAGTGTCACCCTGTACATTTTACTTATGTTATTTATTCATTTATTGTTTATTCATTTATTCATGTATTCATTTATTTATCTATTATTATTTATTTATTATTTATTCGTGTATTCATTTATTATATTTATGTATGTATTTATTTATTTACTATTTATCGGTTGGTTTATTCATTGATAATTATTTGATTTATCTATGAACTTAGTGAATTGAAATTATTTGATTTATCTATTAACTTAGTGAAATGATAATTATTTGATTTATCTATTAACTTAGTGAATTGATAATTATTTGATTTATCTATTAATTTAGTGAATTGATAATTATTTGATTTATCTATTAACTTAGTGAATTGACAATTATTTGATTTATCTATGAACTTAGTTACTCATTTTTCACCTTGCCGATTTGTTGTGGAGTGCTGTCCTAGTTTTGTATCGGTAAGAAAAAAAGATCGTTGGTATGGCTTTACATTCTTGTCATGTTTTCCTCCGGCAGGCGGGAGTTTCGTGCCCCTGACCTGATCTGTGGAGGGCTGGGGGGGGAGGGGGAGGAGGGGAGCGAGTGACAGAGCCGCCATATTGATCTGAAAGATGGCTGAGCAAAAGCAGCTCTTACCCTGGCCAATTTTAACCCTTTTACTCCGCCTCCTTGTCCATTCAGCTTGTTGCGGGATAGATTGACGGATTGCGAGGGTTAATGCCACTGTACAGAGGAGAAGATTCTATAGACTACCAGACTCTGCTTCCTGCCATTCTATGGCCTTTTCTGTAAGGACGGAATGATTTTATTTCCTACGTTTTCCCTTTTCTTGAAATCGATCCGACTCAGGTCATCACTAGTGGTCCAGTTCTTACAGAACCAGTTTTTTTTCCTGCATTGGAAATGAGAATTTCAAGACACAACCATCGCGCGCAAACAGTTTCATACGCACTGACCCCATGACGTTCTCGACACCAGACCTGTTTCATCCGCCTGTTCTCTGCATGCTGCCATGTTAATTTTAAGTCGAACCGATAGAAAACGTCTAAAGGCCGATAATTGTCGTAAAGCAGAGCGTGCGTGCCGACGAGAACCACTGTCTATGTTGGTCTTGTGGTTACCAAAATGAACATATGACCCACCAGATTCGTGATCCAATTTGATCACGCCACCTGGCTCATCAGCTTTACGTCAATGCATTCCTGTTTCTTTTTTTTCTTTTAAGGGAGAGGATGGGAGGGGGGGGGGGGAGATAAAGGGTTTTATTAATAATGGCCCTGGGAGAAGCTTGGGTTTCTAACATTTTCACTCCCCAGGGGCCGCTCGAGTTCGGGAGAAAACTTTTATCTTGTCTTTGCTGGTTACACCTGTGCCTGGTCTCAATTCATTCTCTCCCTGTCTCTCTGTCTGTCTCATTCTCTCTATCTCTGTCTCTCTCTCTGTGTCTTTCTCTCTTTGTCTCTCTCTCTCTCATCTCTCTCTCTCTCTCCTCTCCCCTCTCTCTCTCTGTCTGTCTGTCTCTGTCTCTCTCTGTCTTTCTCTCTTTGTCTCTCTCTCTCTCATTCTCTCTCTCCCTCTGTCTGTCTCTGTCTGTCTCTGTCTCTCTCTCTCTGTCTCTCTCTCTCTCTGTCCCTGTCCCTGTCTCTGTCTGTCTGTCTGTCTTTCTTTCTTTCTCTCTTTTTCTGTGTCTCTGTCTGTCTGTCTGTCTCTCTCTTCTCTCTGTCTCTGTTTCTCTGTCTCTTTCTCTCTCTCTCTCTCTTACTTTCTTTCTCTGTGTCTCTGTCTGTTTGTCTGTCTCTCTCTCTCTCTTTCTGTATATACGTGACACATTAGCATGTGTGTAAGTGTGTATGTGCGTGCGTTTTGTGTGTGTGTGTGTGTGTGTGTGTGTGTGTATGTGTGTGTGTGTGTGTATGTGTGTGCGTGTGTGTGTGTGTATACGTGACGTATTGGTGTGTATGTGTGCGTATGTGTGGGTGTGGGTGTGTGCTTCTGACTATGTATTGATCCAAAACACACGACACAGTAAACCAGTCCTGTGATTATTTTCGCAGACAGACACTTTGAAATATCGCACTGAAAACTACAAGTACACCTGTACCATTTCACCTGTGTCTCCACTCCCACTGATGAAAATGCTCAATGACCTCTCTCCCCCCCCCCCCCTCTCTGTCTCTCTCTCTCTGTCTCTCTCTCTCTGTCTCTCTTTCTTTCTCTGTCTCTCTTTTTCTCTGTCTCTCTTTCTTTCTCTCTCTGTCTTTCTTTCTTTCTCTCTGTCTCTCTGTCTCTCTATCTCTCTCTCTCTATCTATCTATCCCCCCTCTCTCTCTGTCTCTCTTTCTCTCTCTCTCTCTCTCTCTTTCTTTCTCTTTCTCCCCCCCCCCTCTCTCTCTCTTCTGTCCCGCACTCTCTCACTCTCTCTGTCCCGCTCTCTCTCTCTCTCTCTCTCTCTCTCTCTGTATCTCTGTCTCTGTCTCTGTCTCTGACTGTCTGTCTGTCTGTCTCTCTTTCTAACTCTGTCTCTCTTTCTGTCTCTGTCTCTCTATCTGTCTGCCTCTCTGTCTCTGTCTCAGTCTCTGTCACACACACACAACACACACACACACACACCACACACACACACACACACACACACACACACACACACACGCACGCACGCACGCATGCACGCACGCACTTAGGTGCGTTGTATAAGATACCTGTTAAAAATGCTACATATGGAAGAAAGCAGATTACCGTTTAAATATACCAGATGTTGATGGAATTAGAATCAAGGCATCAAACCTTTTGCATGTCAGATATG
>JAPXFY010000023.1:2978341-3000841 GCA_030674185.1 Monoplex corrugatus
CTTTTCTGTCAGTCTCTTTGTTTCTTTCTTCCTCCTTTGCTTTCTGTCGTTTCTTCCTGTCATTTTCTGCCTTTCTGGTCCATTCACCTGTATGTGTTCGATAAAGTCTTACGTACTTTCTCTTAGGATTGATAATTGGGTACATGTATTAAGTGCAATTTTGGCTCTGGGGAAATGAGATATGCTGAAGCATTTTTTTGGTAATTCAGGCCCGTTTGTGTATATGCTCTTGGTATCCATATAGTTATGTTTTAATTTGTATTCTGGTATGTTTTTCTTAATCCCCTGTGAGATAAATTAGACGGAGTGATCAAAGCCAGGGGCCTCACCTTAGATTATGTGTGCGAATGCATTGATATGTGTACTTAGTTTTCTGGTCCTTTCTTTTTCCTGTTGAAGAATTGTGTGTGTATTGAAATGCTTATATAACCCTGATATGGCTCTACGCAGTCGGCTGGGCTTTAAGCAACAATAAGAATAAGAATGGTATTTGCATAAACAACACCATTACCATTAAGGAAGAAAGTAAATATGATGGGATTCACAGGCTTATTAACACCTTTCGTCAAACACACCGATGCGGAAATTTAGTTGACTTCATATTACAATTCCAATGCCGCGGTTTCTAAATTGTTGAAACAGACATATCTCGTCATGACTCAGAAGATTATGAGCCAAATGTAATTATGTGTGGTGTCTATAGTAAACAATAACTTCCAATTAGGCATTTAAGTTTCAGTGACCTTGGGTAGTTTTCAAGGTCATCTATTTTAACGGAATCCACGTTTTTATTATCCTCTAACGTCATGAAAGGAGAACACCAGTATGGCGTATTCGTCCTGTTTTGCTGTTGTTGTTGTTGTTGTTTTTTTTAAATATGATTTCTTGATGTCTTTATATCTAAGACTTTAGGCAGTCAATGTCTTTCTTTTCATTTTCATTTTTTTCTTTTTTCCTATCAGAAAGAACATTTAAATAGTCTGACGGTTGGAGGTGTGTTTTGTATTGCTCTGTTGTCGTTGTTTTTTTTCTTTGAGGAAACTGTGATTCTGAGACTGTGATTTAAAGAAAAAAGACAAGGAATTAAGACTGTGGCTTTAAGGAAATAAAACAGAGGGATTAAGACTGTTGCTTGTTGCTTCAAGTAAATAAGGCGAGAGAATTGGGACTGTTGCTTCAACACTAAGAGATTAAACCCTGACAAAAAAAAAAGCACCACTGTCTTGTGGTTATCTCGGGAGAGACTAAGGCTAAGGGAGTAAACCCTGACAGAAAATCACCCCTACTAACCTTGTGGGTTGTCGTGGGAACTACAAAAGCTACAAGAAAGTCTGTACAAAAAAAAACAATGGAAGGCAACAGAAACCACCATCGTATATTCCCAAGTTTATCATCATCATCATCATCAGGTGCCCTGCCGCATGGCGTTGGCGATCATGGACTTCCTTCTGTCTCTATCTCTCGTTGCCCCTAGCATATCTCCCACCCCCCTCGTCCCCAGCCACTCTGCAAGTCCGTCCAGCATTCTCTCCCTGGGTCTCCCCGGTGCTCTCTTTCCCTCCAGCTTTCCCGTTGTAACCAGGTGCTCCAAATCCCCCTTCCTCATAAAATGGCCTATAAATGTTGCCTGTCTTTTCCTAATCTTCCTTATGAGTGATCTACTTGTGTCTGCCTCCACCAAGACTGTCTCATTTGTTTTCTTTGCTGTCCATGGAACTCTCAACATTCTTGTTAGAGACCACAAGTTTATCATAGCCAGCCAAAACATTTATAGGACATTTTATGAGGAAAGGGGAATTAGAGCACCTGGTCACAACAGGAAAGCTGGAGGGAAAGAGAACACCAGGTAGACCCAGGGAGAAAATATTGGACGGACTTGCAGGGCGGCTGAAGACAGAGAGGGTGGGAGGTGTGCTTGCAGCGACAAAGGATATATTCGTATGGAGGGCCATGATCGCCAACGCCATGAGGCAGGGCACTTGATGATGATGATGGGGTCAACACACTAACACAGGGTAACTGACTGAGGCTTCAGGATAGTAAGATAACGGAATGGAGTATGTGGCTTTAAAACAGTAAGACAGAGGCATTCAGACAGCGGTTTCAGGATAATAAGACAGGGAATTTGAGACTTGTGTCTTTAAGAGTTAAGACAGTAAGACCAGGGAATTGAGACTGTGGCCTTAAGATGTTAGACAGTAAGACAAGGGAATTGAGACTGTGACCTTAAGATTTAAGACAGTAAGACAAGGGAATTGAGACTGTGGCCTTAAGATTTAAGACAGTAAGACAAGGGAATTTGAGACTGTGGCCTTAAGATTTAAGACAGTAAGACAAGGGAATTGAGACTGTGGCCTTAAGATTTAAAACAGTAAGACAAGGGAATTGAGACTGTGGCCTTAAGATTTAAGACAGTAAGACAAGGGAATTTGAGACTGTGTCTTTAAGATTCAAGACAGTAAGACAGGGGAATTGAGACTGTGGCCTTAAGATTTAAGACAGTAAGACAAGGGAATTTGAGACTGTGTCTTTAAGATTTAAGACAGTAAGACAGGGGAATTGAGACTGTGGCCTTAAGATTTAAGACAGGGAATTTGAGACTGTGGCCTTAAGATTTAAGACAGTTAGAAGGGAATTTGAGACTGTGGTCTTAAGATTTAAGACAGTAAGACCAGGGAATTTGAGACTGTGTCTTTAAGATTTAAGACAGTAAGACAAGGGAATTTGAGACTGTGTCTTTAAGATTTAAGACAGTAAGACAGGGGAATTTGAGACTGTGGCCTTAAGATTTTAGACAGTAAGACAGGGAATTTGAGACTGTGTCTTTAAGATTTCAGACAGTAAGACAAGGGAATTTAGACTGTGGCCTTAATATTTAAGACAGTAAGACAGGGGAATTGAGACTGTGTCTTTAAGATTTCAGACAGTAAGACAAGGGAATTGAGACTGTGGCCTTAAGATTTAAGACAGTAAGACAAGGGAATTGAGACTGTGGCCTTAATATTTAAGACAGTAAGACAAGGGAATTGAGACTGTGGCCTTAAGATTTAAGACAGTAAGACAAGGGAATTGAGACTGTGGCCTCAAGATTTAAGACAGTAAGACAAGGAATTGAGACTGTGGCCTTAAGACAGACGGCAGGGGAATTGAGACTGACGACAGTGGGAGGAACAGACAAGATTGATACAACCTTCCCTGATTCCTCCCTCTTCCTTTGCTCTCTGTCTGTCTGCTCTCTGTCTGTGTTTCTGTCTCTGTCTCTGTCTCTGTTTCTGTCTCTGTCTGTCTGTCTCTGTCTCTGCTGTCTGTCTCTGTCTCTGTCTCTGTCTGTCTCTGTCTCTGTCCTGTCTCTGTCTGTCTTGTCTTGTCCTGTCTCTGTCTGTCTGTCTGTCCTGTCTCTGTCTCTGTCTGTCTGTCTGTCTGTCTGTCTGTGCTCTCTGTCTCTCTCTCTGTCTGTCTCTCTCTGTCTGTCTGTCTCTCTCTCTCTCTGTGTCTCTCTCTCTCTTGCCTTTTTCTTTCTCCCCCTCTCTGGCTCTGTCTGTCTGTCTCTTTCTGTCTGTCTGTCTGTCTCTCTCTCTGTCTCGCTTTTTCTCTCCCTCTCTGGCTCTGTCTGTCTGTCTGTCTCTCTCTCTAAATATATATGTATATATATGTATGTATATATATGTTTATAATATATATATATACATGTATACATATATATATGTATATGTATATATATCTCTCTCTCACGCACACGCACGCACCACCCACCCACCCACACACACACACACCCACACACACACACACACACACACACACACACACACACACACACACACACAAACACACACACACACATATCCCATCACCATCATATCAGCACCAGCCTTCAGTTACAATAGCAGCAATCAGCATACCTCCACTCAACCCCACCCCTATCCCCCACCCCCCTACCCCACCCCCCCACATCCAGTCGTCCCCGTCAAGCGGGGGGTAAACGGTTGTGGAGCCCTCCACCAGACCTCTTTGTCACCGATATAAATGGCCGCCTCGTCCCCGGCACTTCCGGCCTACTGCCGCATTGTGGGATATGGATGAGCGACAGGAGAGTTAGCTCCCCTGTGAGAAGTCACTGAGATGGGAGTTGCTTGTGATCTGAATACCGGGCAAGTCTGTGGAAGGCAGATGGAAGTCTGTGGAAGGCAAATTAATGCAAACGTTTATGGAAGGCCAGTGGAAGTTTCTGACTTTAGTACAAGCTTATAAAAGGAACGTGGAAGTTGTAGAGTTTAGTACAAGTTTGTGAAAGGCATGGAAATTATAGAGTGTTATCATCATCATCATCATCATCATCATCATCATCATCATCATCATTATCATCATCATCATCATCATCATCATCATAATCATCTAGTGCCCTGCCGCATGGCGTTGGCGATCATGGCCCTCCATATGCATCTATCCCTTGTCGCTGCAAGTACATCTTCCACCCTCTCTGTCCTCAGCCATTCTGCAAGTCCGTCCAACATTTTCTCCCTGGGTCTACCTGGTGTTCTCCTTCCCTCCAGCTTTCCTGTTGTGACCAGGTGCTCTAATTCCCCTTTCTTCATAAAATGGCCTATAAATGTTGCTTGTCTTTTCCTAATCTTCCTTATCATTAATCTTCTTGTGTATGCCTCCATCAGGACTGTCTCGTTTGTTTTCTTTGCTGTCCAGGGAACTCTCAACATTCTTCTCAGAAACCACACTTCAGTTGCCTCAATCTTGTTCTGGCCTTGCGTGTTGACTGTCCACGCCTCGCATCCGTATGACAACATCGGTTCTATGTAACATTGAAGAACTCTCTTCCTGATGTTAAGTGATAGGCATTTGTATTGTAGAGTGTGGCAAAGGTTTATCACAGGCATACTGAATCTTGAGCAATGTCATAATCACTATCGGCTTGCTAGGCCTGTCGTAACTTCACCACAGCCTGTCAGAAGACTTTGTGTCCACACCTCATGACTAAGACAAGATGATGGACTTCAGAACGCAGGAAGAGTTGAGGCCCGTGTGTTACGTGCCAGGTAGGTGAGGTTTTCTCGAGATACTCTAGGAAGGAGCGTTTCTTTACCCCATCTAGCGTGGCTAGATATCCGCTAGGTAAGGCTAGGTAGAGCTACGGGATCTTTCCCGCGTGGTAAAAACGACGGTCATGCATGTCGCCTTTGTTTTTGACGACGGCTCTGGCCCTCCTGTGGGGATGCCGGGGGCTATTTCAGTATAAATGGTATCCCCACCTTCTGGAAATTCTGTGCTAGAAATTTCCTCTTTTCTGTCAATCTCTTTGTTTCTGCCTTGTTCCTTCGCTTGCTGTCATTTCTTTCTATCAATTTCTGCCTTGTAGGCCCATTCAGCTGTATCTCAATAAAGTCTTTCGTACTTTCTCTTGGGAGTGATTATTGCGTACATGTAGTGATTGTATATTTGGCTCTAGGGAAACAAGATACGTGGAAGCAATTTTAGGTAATTTAGGCCCAGTTTTATGTTTTAGTGTCCTTAATTATCTTGAAAACTGTATTCAGGTTTGATTTTTAAATCCCCTGTGTCATAAATTGGACGAAGTGGTCAACACCAGGGATATCTTCTTGGATTCTGTGCGCGAATGCATTGATATGTGTACTTAATTTTCTTTTCCTTTTTTTTCCCCTGTTGAAGCACTGTATATGTATTAAAATGGTTGCAACCCTACTTTGGCTCTACGCAGTCAGCTGGGCTTTAAAAAAATAATAACAATGACGACGACTCCATTTTCTCTTGTGAAACAAACGCTGTAGCCTACAGTAGCTAAAATCTACCTCCGCCCCGCGTCCGTTTTATAGCTCCATTTTTTTTCTCGTTCTCGTTCTCGTCATTCGCTATCTCGCCAGTTGCGCGTGAGTGTGCTAGTGTGTAAAAAAAACGATTCCCTGGAACAGTGACTTGAAGGAGACTTTGACGTCACACGGCAGTTCTCCTGTTTGAGTTACAGTTTGCTGGTGAACGTCATTTCCTGTGACTCCCAAGATGGTGAAAGCGGACTAATAAATGATAAAAGAAAGTTGTATGAAAGGCAAAATGAAGGTATAGATAACATTCTGTTCAGTGTCAGTGGAAGTGTGTGAAAAACGTAAAAGTAACAAACTTTTGTACACGTGCGTGAAAAACACAGAAGTTATAGACATTTGTACACGTGTGTGAAAAACACAGAAGTTATAGACATTTGTACACGTGTGTGAAAAACACAGAAGTTATAGACATTTGTACACGTGTGTGAAAAACACAGAAGTTATAGACATTTGTACACGTGTGTGAAAAACACAGAAGTTATAGACATTTGTACACGTGTGTGAAAAACACAGAAGTTATAGACATTTGTACACGTGCGTGAAAAACACAGAAGTTATAGACATTTGTACACGTGTGTGAACAACACAGAAGTTATAGACATTTGTACACGTGTGTGAAAAACACAGAAGTTATAGACATTTGTACACGTGTGTGAAAAACACAGAAGTTATAGACATTTGTACACGTGTGTGAAAAACACAGAAGTTATAGACATTTGTACACGTGTGTGAACAACACAGAAGTTATAGACATTTGTACACGTGTGTGAACAACACAGAAGTTATAGACATTTGTACACGTGTGTGAAAAACACAGAAGTTATAGACATTTGTACACGTGCGTGAAAAACACAGAAGTTATAGACATTTGTACACGTGTGTGAAAGACAGAGAAGTTATAGACATTTGTACACGTGTGTGAACAACACAGAAGTTATAGACATTTGTACACGTGCGTGAAAAAACACAGAAGTTATAGACATTTGTACACGTGTGTGAAAAACACAGAAGTTATAGACATTTGTACACGTGTGTGAACAACACAGAAGTTATAGACATTTGTACACGTGTGTGAAAAACACAGAAGTTATAGACATTTGTACACGTGTGTGAACAACACAGAAGTTATAGACATTTGTACACGTGTGTGAACAACACAGAAGTTATAGACATTTGTACACGTGTGTGAAAAACGGAGAAGTTACAGACTTCAGTACAAATGTGTGAATTGTCACTCAGCTGGAAGTTATAGACTTTAATTCATGTCTTTGATAGGCATATGAAAATAATAGTAATTGTAAATAGGCCTACTTCGCTAAATATTCATAATTCAAATCGAAACGCACTAGCACACCAGACACTGAATCAACGCAGACTACGTACAATGGACACACAAGACCCACACACATAGGGGAAAAGGTAGTTGTGGAATTCATTGTCGGGAAAAGAGGTGTGTTTTTATATTGGTTATGACAGCAGAAATGATTGGTGCTAGGCGAAGGTAGAGTGGAGTCTGATCCAGGCATTCATCATCATCATCATCATCATCATCATCATCATCATCATCATCATCATCATCACATCATCATCATCATATCATTATCATTATCATCATCATCATCATCATCATCATCATCATCATCATCATTATCATCATCATCATCATCATCATCAGGTGCCTTGCCACATGGCTTTGGCGATCATGTCCCTCAATATGCATCTGTCCCTTGTTGCTGCAAGCACATCTTCCACCCTCTCTGTCCTCAGCCATTCTGCAAGTCCGTCCAATATTTTTTCCCTGGGTCTACCTGGTGCTCTCTTTCCCTTCAGCTTTCCTGTTGTGACCAGGTGCTCCAATTTCTCTTTCCTGATAAAATGGTCTATAAATGTTGCCTGTCTTTTCCTGATCTCTATAATTTTCCCTTGCTTTTATTCTTTCTCCCCATTTATAGCCGTGTGCGTGTGCGTGTGCGTGTGCGTGTGCGTGTTTGTGTGTGTGTGGTGCTGTGTGTGTGCGCGTGTGTGCGTGCGTGCGTGCGTGTGTGTGCGTGCGTGCGTGTGTGTCTGTTTTAGGGCTTAGATTTGATTTTATCAAGATTTTGCGCTATATAAAATATTGTATATTATTATTTTTATTATGATCTTCTTGTGTCTGCCTCCATCAAGACTGTCTCGTTTGTTTTCTTTGCTGTCCATGGAACTCTCAACAGTCTTCTTAGAAACCACATCTCAGCTGTCTCAATCTTGTTCTGGCTTTGCTTGTTGACTGTCCACGCCTCACGACCGCATATAATTCTGAAACAGCAACAGAGGGGGTCAACAGTTGGTAGTCTGGGAATCTGAAGAGAAAGGGTCTGAAGCTGAGCGTAAGGCGCAAGGTGGAATATAAGTATTAATGTTGACACAAAGGTAACAATGGAGCGAACTGGTGAAGGTATGTATAACACAAGGTACCCAGCTGATATTCAATTCTGTTTGAAAAGAGCAACCAGTGTAAGGAGAGCGAGGGAGACAACTGACGTTGACATCATCAAACTTTTATTATCTGAGGACAAGACGAACAGCTGTGTTTTGTATGCGATGTAGAGGAGAGAAGAAGCTGGTAGTCCATAAAGGAGAGCATTACAGTAATGAAGACGAGACAAAATGAGAGATAGCTGGTAGTCCAGTAATGAGAGCATTACAGTAATCAAAACGAGACAAAATAAGAGATGTCACAAGCTGAGATGCGGGCAGCCTCAATTGAAAGCCATTTTCGAATATAACCAATGCACCGAATCTTACAGTGACACGACTGACAGATCTGAGTCAGAAACTTTTGCTTAGAAAGAGTGTTGTCCAAGGTCACACCCAGGTTCTTGACAGAATCAGAGGGAAGGATGATGTTGTCACTTAGTTGGATGGTATCCAGGGTAACAGGGTCAAGTTTATTTTTGGTGCTTACAAGCATGGCTTTGGATTTATCATCATTTAACTGTAGTTTATTTTGTGGCATCCACTTCTGGATATCAACGTGGCAGCTTTGGTGATCATGGACCTGGGATAAACTGAAGTGATATTTTCAGGGGTGGTGCTATTCGAAAGTTGTGAATCATCTGTGTTAAAAATTGTATTTCGTGTCATGCTGGTTGATGATGTTAGCTAGAGGTGACGTATAAAGGGTGAACAGGACAATCACAAATGTAAACACTGTATAGGTAAAGGTCAAGGCTGTCCATCACCCTGAGGTCCTCAGGAAATGAGATAATAATAAAGATCTTAACTTTTGGGGGGAGGGGGGCAGAATCATGAAGATGGTGCTCACCCCTTATCCTGTTGCTTCACCTTCCCCAAATCCCAGATTCTGAACAGTATCTAGTTCCATTCACAGCTGGGTGGACTGCAGGGTACACGCACACATTTTTCTTGGGGCTGATTGGAATCTGTGCAAACCCGTGCAGCTATTAGTGGAAAACAGAAAGTCTACCTGTTTGCCAGTCAGGCCAAGAGTATGGAAGACAGATGGACGTTAATGTAACGATGTGTGGAAGGCAGAAGGAAGCCAATGCAGTGTATGGACGATATATGGAAGTGACAACACAAAAATGTCTGTAAGATAGATGGAAGTCTCAGTAAAGTGTGGAAGGCAGATGGAAGTACACAGTACAAGTTTGTACAAAATAGACAACAGCAGAAGGGCATCCAGGAGTCATGACCTGGATGTGGCCCGGCCCCCCGAGAGTGTAAGGAATTCAGGGCCGAAACACTTGTCTAAAGGGGGTTACTTCTCTGAAGACCTTCTGTTGTCTAGCTCTCCCTAGAGTTTCTTTCTACCTGCACATGGTCAGTCCATTGACTTCCGGGAATAGTTCGGAGGACATTCGGGAAAGACCGAAGGACACTGGGAAAGACTAGATCTGCGGGCGTTGTGGGTTGGCTTCCCACCTCGCCTTTGATAACATGCCACGAGTTTTCTAAATGAAAGATGCTCCCAGGATTCACCGAAAGGGGGAGAGAATGATGAATCCATCGGCACTGACTCCATCACGACTGGAAACGCACAACGGACCATGATCAATGACCAGTTGGAATTTCCGTGTGCGTGTGGAAGGAGATTCACCACCAAACGCGGCATGAAGATCCACAGGACAAAAATGGGCTGTTTGAAGACACATACGAACCAGCAGCAGCGCACTGCGATAGCAGGTGAGACGTTGGATGACCAAGGCCAGGAATTAAACCATAGTGCCAAGGACATCCACGCTGACGGTTCTGATGCGGATTTTGCACAAGCTCTTAACGCCAAACGTGGAAAACTCAATTTGCCGCCTGCCGGTGCAAAAGAACAATGGGAGAAATTAGATGAGGAACTTGTCCTTAAGCTGAATGCGCTAATAGGGAACAGTACGCTGGAACACAAACTTGACACATACGGAGACATCATATACTCTATCTGCAGGGACACTTATGGAGTGAAGCAGCCAAAGACAAAAACGCCTCCCCAGAAATCCAGAAGACAGCAGCAGATGGAGAGCATCCGGAGGGAGAAAAGGAAGCTTAAAAAGCGAATGAAAACTGCCTCAGAATTCGAGAAGCAAGGGCTCCTGGAACTCTGGAAAGATCTGAAGGCCAAACACAATGCTCTCAGCAAAGTGGAATCAGCAAGGCGAAGAAAGAGCAAAAAGAAGAAGACTCAAGATCGTTTCTTCAAAGATCCCTTTGACTTTGCAAGAAAGCTGTTTGAACAACCCAAATCAGGGACTCTCACAGTGGGCAAGGAAACCCTAGAGCAGCATCTCAGGGAAACATATTCCGATTCTCAGCGCGAGGCACCACTTGAAATCCAAAATCTGGTTTGGCCTGCAGCGCCAGAAGGAAAATTCAATAACAAACCACCAACACTGGATGAAGTGAAGAACGTAGTAAAGAAAGCCAGAGCCAAGTCAGCACCTGGACCAAACGGAATACCATACCTGCTCTACAAGAAATGCCCAAAAGTGCTCGAGTGGCTCCACAAGATGATTCGATCAGCATGGAGGAACCAGAAGATCAGCGACCAATGGATGAGAGCTGAAGGAGTGTACATTCCGAAGGAGCAGAACTCCAGCAGCATCAATCAGTTCAGGCCAATATCACTTCTGAACGTCGAGGGGAAAATCTTCTTCTCTGTTATGGCAGCAAGATTGACAAAATACCTGACTGAAAACAAGTATCTGGATATGTCAGTCCAAAAGGGAGGCATACCAGGAATGCCTGGATGCTTGGAACATGCCACGTTGATTTGGGATGCCATCCAAAAAGCAAGAACAGAGAAGAGAGACATTGACGTAGTTTGGCTTGATCTGGCGAATGCATATGGATCAGTTCCACACGATATGATCCAGCTGGCTCTTGAAATGTATCACATCCCAGAAAACATCCGAACAATGCTGAGGAAGTATTTCCAAGGGTTCTCAATGCGGTTCTCTACCAAAGAATACACCACGGACTGGATAGACCTAGAGGTGGGCATTGCAATGGGCTGTGCAATCTCTCCCATACTGTTCGTGTTGGCAATGGAAGTCATCTTGAAAGCTGCAATGAAGAGTTCAGGTCCAGTGAATCTGGGAGATGGATACCAGATGCCTCCTCTGAAAGCTTTCATGGATGACACAACAGTCTTGTCCACGGATGAGGAAGAGACACACCAAATCTTAAAGCAGCTGGATGAGCTGGTGGCCTCTTCAAGAATGAGGTTCAAACCTAAGAAATCCCGAAGTCTCTCACTGCGAAAAGGAAAAGTGGCAGATTCAGTCAAATTCATGGTAGCCAACCAAGCCATCCCCACTGTCACAGAAGAGCCAGTAAAAAGTCTCGGAAGATGGTATGATGACTCCCTGAAAGACACACAAAGGGGATGTGAAACCAAGCAAACAGCAGAAGAAGGCCTGAAGAAAATAGATAACTGCGGACTGCCAGGCAAATACAAAGTCTGGTGTCTACAGTTCATGCTGATACCAAAGCTGCTGTGGCCACTGCTAATCTATGACATTTGCACCAGCACAGTCGAAGCAATGGAAGCCAAAATCAACAAATACACAAGAAAATGGCTCGGTGTCCCACCTGGTCTCACTGATGTTGCATTCTACTGTCGTCAAGCAATGCTGAAGCTACCTCTGAAATCCATAGTGGAGGAATACAAAGTTGGAAAAGCAAGACTGTTGAGCATGCTGGAGGAATCGGAGGACAATATCGTGAGAGCAGTTCATCCAAAGCTGAGAACTGGCAGAAAGTGGAAAGTCCAAGAGGCTGTAAACAATGCCAAGAGAAACCTCAGCATCAAAGAAATAATTGGACACACGCAAACCAACAGACAGGGACTGGGAGCAACAAAAATGCAGTGGTGGTCCAAAGCCAAAGGGAAGGAAAAAAGAGACATGATCATACAGGAGTTGAAGGAAGAAGAAGATGTCAAAAGAGTGCAGAAGGCAGTCCAGCAAGGTCAACAGGGGCAATGGACAACATGGGACAGTGCACTCCAAAGAAGTCTCAGCTGGAACGATATGTGGCACATGGCTCCTCTAAGGATAAGCTTCCTCCTCAGATCTGTATATGACCTGCTCCCCTCGAATGCAAACTTAGTGAAATGGGGGAAAGCAGACGACCCAGCATGTCCGCTCTGTCAGAAGAAACAAACAGTGGAACATGTCCTAAGCTCTTGCAAAGTAGCGCTAGCCCAAGGAAGGTATACATGGAGGCACAACCAAGTTCTGAAAGTGATCACAGATGTGGTTAGCGAAAAAACCATGACCCCAAACGCACCAATTGCTATGACAACGTTCTACAAAGCAGGAGGGAAACAGGTCTGGCCCGAAAGGGCTATGACAACCAGCACATTGCCAAAGGGTCTTCTGGATGGAGCAGTCGACTGGGAGTGTACAGCAGACCTCCCAGAGTGGAGAAATTACCCAGATGTCATCAGCAAGACAGGCATGAGACCAGACATCGCTCTCCATTCTGATTCCTCGAAACAAGTGATTCTGATAGAACTCACTGTGCCATACGAAAGCAGAATGGAAGAAGCACATATCTACAAGACCGAAAAATACGCCGGTCTTGCCAGCACCCTGAAGAAAGCAGGTCTGCGGGTCAAAATCTTCGCCATAGAGGTCGGGGCAAGAGGGTTTGTGGGCACCTCCGCTTATGATCTCATGAAACAACTCGCCATTTCTGGGAAGAAGAGGACTAGAGCCCTTAAAGCGATGGCAGAGGCAGCAGAAAGGAGCTCAAGCTGGATCTGGGCAAGGAGGAACCAAAAAAGTGAACTTCATAAGGATTAAATTCCCTACAGATGATGTGTGCCCCGTTAGCACATTGGTAAAACCGCGTACCGCAGTTCTGAAGCGCAGAATCGCCCAGGTTCGATCCCCGGCGTGGGAAAAAAAAAAAAAAAAAAAAATAGACAACAGCAGAAGGGCATCCAGGAGTCATGACCTGGATGTGGCCCGGCCCCCCGAGAGTGTAAGGAATTCAGGGCCGAAACACTTGTCTAAAGGGGGTTACTTCTCTGAAGACCTTCTGTTGTCTAGCTCTCCCTAGAGTTTCTTTCTACCTTGTGGATGATAGATGGAAGTACTTAACGTTCACGATCAAGTCTGTGAAGAGAAGTGTGTGTGTGTGTGTTTGTGTGTGTGTGTGTGTGTGTATGTATGTGTGTGTGTGTGTGTGTATGTATGTGTGTGTGTGTGTATGTGTCTGTGTGTGTGTCTGTGTGTGTGTGTGTATGTTTGTGTGTGTGTGTGTATGTGTGTATGTGTGTGTGTTGTGTAGTGTTGTGTTGTATTGTGTAGTGTTGTGTTGTGTTGTGTAGTGTTGTGTTGTGTTGTGATGAGCATCAAATACTTACATGTTCAGACAGACAGGCAGACAGACAAACAAATAGACAGATACACAGACAAACACACAGACAAACAGACAGACAAACAAACAGAGGGACAGACAGACACAGGCAGACAGACAAACAGACTGACAGACAAATAGACAGAGGGACAGACAAACAGACAAACAGACAGACAGACAAATAGACAGACACACAGACAAACAGACAAACACAGACAAACAGACAGACAGACAGACAAACAGACAGAAGGACAGACAGACAGACGGGCAGACAGACGGACGGACGGACAGACAGACGCAGTATGATACAGAGACGAAGCACGTCAGCACAGGGAAACCTAATCACTGAACGTAAAACACGGTTGTGTTGTTACATGAGCATTATGCAGGATAAATAATCCGCTTTCATAATGCCATTTTAGTCAGGTGTGTTTAGCCCATCTCACACACACACACACACACACACACACACACACACACACACACACACACACACACACACACACACACACACACACACACACACACACACACACACACACACACACACACACACACACACACACACACATACACACACACACACACACACACACACACACACACATACACACACACACACACACACACACACACACACACACACACAGAGAAGTACAGACAGACACACACATACACGCGCGCTAGCACGCACGCACACACACACACACAGAAGTACAGACACACACACACACACACACACACACACACACACACACACACACACACACTCACACACAACCATAGGGACACGCATACAAAGACACACGTACACACAAACTCGCGCGCGCGCACCCACCCATCTACACACACACACTCACACACGGTTCGCGCGCGCCTGCCAAGATATGTAAACAGACCAGATAACATTCTGTATTTACGAGGGTATGTAAACACTAACTTGCGCTGTTTTTTTCTTTCTTTCTTTTTTATAGCATGTCGTCGTCCAAAGTGAGACTGAAGTTTAACACATTGTAAGAGAAAAACGAAAGATAGCATCTAATTATCCTACAATTATTTTTCATTGCTAAATCGAAATTTTTTGAAAAGATAAAGAGACGATATAATTGTATACATTGAAAGAATAGAAAGATACGTAAAAACATGAATACAACTTGTTTGACAAGCATTTGCAAAGGAAACAGTTAAACTAGATGATTTCGCAACAATTATTTGTATTACTACTATATGAATCAAAATAAAAAGGCAAAAATTGGAACGAAACAAGCAAACATCATAAAGGTAGACCAGTCGTCATCATCATCATCATCATCATCATCATCATCATCATCATCATCATCATCATCATCATCATCATTATCATCATCATCATCATCATCATCATCACCATCATCATTATCATCATCATCATCATCATCATCATCATCATCATTATCATCATCATCATCATCATCAGGTGCCCTGCCGCATGGCGTTGGCGACCATGGACTTCCAACCGTCTCTATCTCTCGTTGCCCCCAGCATCTCCCCCACCCTCTTCATCCCCAGCCACTCTGCAAGTCCGTCCAGCATTCTCTCCCTGGGTCTACCTGGTGCTCTCTTTCCCTCCAGCTTCCCCGTTGACCAGTAGACCAGTAGACAAGTAAAAAACATGGACAATTCCTAATAAATGAATGAATAGATAAATAGACCTAAGCATGCATGTATAGCAAGATTAACATCAACACTGCAATAATATCGTTATCGTCATTTATAACAAGAACAAAGAATATAGTCTGATTTTTAATTTGATTGGCTCTTAGCAGTGGTAGATTTAGTCAGGGTACAATATCTGACATTTTTTTTCTTCTAATCAGGGTGGAATAAAGTACAAAGCTTTGGTGCAGTCTTTGATCATTGTACAGATTGTTATCAAAGTACAATCTTCTGATAGTACAATGTGCCTACTGTACTGACAGTACAATGTGCCTACTGTACTGATAGTACAATGTGCCTACTGTACTGATAGTACAATGTGCCTACTGTACTGATAGTACAATGGGCCTACTGTACTGATAGTACAATGGGCCTACTGTACTGATAGTACAATGTGCCTACTGTACTATAGTACAGTGTGCCTACTGTACTGATAGTAGAATGTGCCTACTGTACTGATAGTACAATGGGCCTACTGTACTGATAGTACAATGGGCCTACTGTACTGATAGTACAATGTGCCTACTGTACTGATAGTACAATGGGCCTACTGTACTGATAGTACAATGTGCCTACTGTACTGATAGTACAATGGGCCTACTGTACTGATAGTACAATGTGCCTACTGTACTGATAGTACAGTGTGCCTACTGTACTGATAGTACAATGGGCCTACTGTACTGATAGTAGAATGTGCCTACTGTACTGATAGTACAATGTGCCTACTGTACTGATAGTACAATGTGCCTACTGTACTGATAGTACAATGTGCCTACTGTACTGATAGTACAATGGGCCTACTGTACTGATAGTACAATGTGCCTACTGTACTGATAGTACAATGTGCCTACTGTATTGATAGTACAATGGGCCTACTGTACTGATAGTACAATGTGCCTACAGTACTGATAGTACAATGTGCCTACTGTACCGATAGTACAATGTGCCTACTGTACTGATAGTAGAATGTGCCTACTGTACTGATAGTACAATGTGCCTACTGTACTGATAGTACAATGTGCCTACTGTACTGATAGTACAATGTGCCTACTGTACTGATAGTACAATGTGCCTACTGTACTGATAGTAGAATGTGCCTACTGTACTGATAGTACAATGTGCCTACTGTACTGATAGTACAATGTGCCTACTGTACTGATAGTAGAATGTGCCTACTGTACTGATAGTACAATGTGCCTACTGTACTGATAGTACAATGTGCCTACTGTACTGATAGTACAATGTGCCTACTGTACTGATAGTACAATGGGCCTACTGTACTGATAGTACAATGTGCCTACTGTACTGATAGTACAATGTGCCTACTGTACTGATAGTACAATGGGCCTACTGTACTGATAGTACAATGGGCCTACAGTGTACAGTCTATCTTCTGTGTCTGGTGAAGTCTTTGACCATGGTACAAACTATTATCATCGTACAATCTTTAGATAGTACAATATGTCTACAGTGTACAGTCTATCTTCCCTGTACAATGTTTGGTCAGGTTCAAGTTCATATTGCTTATTGTCCAGCTGACTATTAGAGCCATAACTTTGGTCAGGTACTATTATTGATAGAAGCTTTGATCAGTAGAGAGTGTAGTCTGAACATTCTATCCTGAGACTGTAGTCTGACCACGGATTGAACAAGAAGTCTACTGTGACCAAATATTTTACTCAAAGATTATACCCAAGAAAAGTTTGTATCAGAGAGTGTACCAAAGACTGCACCCGGACGGAAAACTAGAGTGTATAATGTTCAAAGTCTGTAATGAGGTATTGTACCTTGACTGTTAAATCATATCAAGGTCATTATCATCGTCATCATCATCATCATCATCATCATCATCATCATCATCATCATCATCATCATCATCATCATCATCATCATCATTATCATCATGCGCCCTGCCGCATGGCATTGGCGATCATGGCCCACCATGCCAATCTATCCCTTGTCGTTGAAAGCATATCTTCCACCCTCTTTGTCCTCAGCCACCCTGCAAGTCCGTCCAACATTTTCTCCCTGGGTCTGACTGTTGTTCTCCTTCCCTCCAACTTTCCTGTTGTGACCAGTTGCTCTAATTTCTTTTTCCTTATAAAATGCCTTATAAATGTTGCTTGTCTTTTCCTTATCATCTTTTTAATGATATTCTTGTATGAACCAGAAGAACAAGAAAACCAATATAAGTGCGTATCCAACAAAACAAAACAAAACAAGCGCAAATTTTCGGCCAACTAGCCTTTGTCAAGCGCGAACGCACGGTCACAAACAGATAACAAACACCAAACAATGGATAATAAAAACGGGACTAAAAACTTCCTTGCCGCCTCGTCCAATGGGTAAGAAGGGGACCAAATGATATTCTTGTGTCTACCTCCTCCAAGACTCTCTCGTAAGGCGTGGAAAGAAAAAAATCTTCCAGAAATTATCCCCACCCAGCTATCCCACAACCACAAACACAACACCAAGTCCACCACACATGATGTGAGAATTCACAGGACAACAGTTTCATTCACTTCCTCCTCCCTTCCACTTGGCGCACACACACGTATCATGGAACGAAAGCAGACAATTTTAATGTGAACAAAAAAAGACATTTTTAATGTGAACAAAAACCACCAGGAGGGATCCAGAGCATCAATGCCTCGCCACTCTCGGGACATTCACCTCCCAAGCTCCCGACGCCAATCGACAGTCATTTCTTCAAGCTAAGGGGGCTCATGACCCATTCGGACCCTGTCATCAAGTTACCTTGTTTACAAATCGAATGGCAAGATGGGGAGATGACAAACCCCGGGACATAGCCACACAACGAGCACCATCCTGGTCCAGCCCAGCCTCTGGACCAAGAGAAAACGGAAGACCTCTCTCTCGCCCCACTCTGGTCTTTACCTCTCTTTCGGGCAGAGCCCGCCCTGCCACCAGTTCGCATAGCTGTCAGCACCTTTCCCCTCACTATAGTCTCGACACTTAGCAGTCGGAAGCTCTCAACGTTATCTTACTTCAACCACAGGAATTGTTTGAACGGCCGCGAAAGTTGCCAGGCATGATGCTCCAGACACAGCCCCATCATTCACAAATTATTAAAGCTACAGATCATAAATCACGACTGAGGATTCCTTTCCTGATATCTTGTCTTGGGAATTACCAGAGCAACAAGATCATGGCACCGGTACACTCTTCAGTAATCCAATGTGTATTCATAAGCGTAGTGGGGTTGGCATATTGTCACAGGGCCGATATATCGCTGGAATTTACGTTTATCAAGCATCAGACGTTTTAACCCTTGGACTCCTGCAGCCTGTCCAACAGCATCCCTCTTTGTCAACCATGCTGGAAGAGCTGGTAGATAGGGTGCAGGTGGCAAAGGGTTAAATTAAGTTACCAGTGCATCTATAAGGCAGTGACGCAAATACATTCTTACAGACGAATATGTAGCGACCACTTCCGACTATTACATACAGTACGTCGAATTACTGGTGCAGTCACAAGGTTGTGGTCGTTGTATACACTTATAAAGAAGAATAAGTTGCTGTAACTTACCACTGTTAATTTAAATATTTCATATTGAGTCACCAACGTAACAATGCAGTGGTTCTGGAATACACTAATAAAGAAGAATGTCTCCACTCGGAGGGGAATCACATTGTAATATATAATTGTATATAATATGCTCTCTGTAATTTTCCATTGCTTTTATTCTTTCTTCCCATTTAAAGCCGTGTGCGTGTGTGTGTGTGTGTGTGTGTGTGTGTGTGTGTGTGTGTGGTGCGTGTGTGTGTGTGTGTGTGTGTGTGTGTGCGTGCGTGCGTCCGTGTGTGTGCGTGCGTGCGTATGTGTCTGTTTCAGCGCTTAGATTTGATTTTATCAAGATTTTGCGCTATATAAATAAAATATTGTATTGTATTGTATTGTATTGTATTGTATTGTATTGTAAAGAAAAATAAGTTGTTATAACTTCAAACTTTTACCATTTTCACGTTGAGTTACCAACGTAACAAGGTAGTGGCCTGGTATACATTTATAAAGAAAAATATATTACTATAACTTCAAACTTTTAAGTACGTATTTCACGTTGAGTTACCAAAGCAACAACAAGGTTACTGTTATTTTTATTGCTGTTTTTGTTTAAAGCCCAGCCGACTGCGTAGAGCCATATCAGGGCTGTAACCTGTTTCAAAACATACAACACTCAACACTTCAACAAGAAAAAACAAATTGCTAAAATTGCTGCCGCATATCTGATTTCCCTACTGCCAAAAATGCACTTAATACATGTACCCAATTATCAATCCTTAGAGAAAGTAGTAAGACTCTATCGAACACACACAGGTGAATGGACCAGCAAGGCAGAGAGTGATAGGAAGAAATGACAGAAAGCAAAGGAACAAGGCAGAAACAAAAAGAGTGAAGAAAAGAGAACATTTCTAGCACAGAATTTCCAGAAGGTGGGGATACTGTTTATATTGAAAGAGCCCCCGGCATCCCTACGGGGGTGGGGGAGGGGGAACAGCAAGGTGGTCATCCCGGTGTCATCATCATCATCATCATCATCAGATGCCCTGCCGCATGGCGTTGGCGATCATGGACTTCCATCTGCCTCTATCTCTCGTTGCCCCTAGCATCTCCCCCACACTCCTCGTCCCCAGCCACTCTGCAAGTCCGTCCAGCGTTTTCTCCCTGGGTCTACCTGGTGCTCTCTTTCCCTCCAGCTTTCCCGTTGTGACCAGGTGCTCCAAATCCCCCTTCCTCATAAAATGGCCTATAAATGTTGCCTGTCTTTTCCTAATCTTCTTTATGAGTGATCTACTTGTGTCTGCCTCCATCAAGACTGTCTCGTTTGTTTTCTTTGCTGTCCATGGAACCCTCAACATTCTTCTTAGAAACCACATCTCGGCTGCCTCGATCTTGTTCTGGCTTTGCTTGCTGACTGTCCCGGTGTACACTTGTAAATAAGAGTAGGTTGTTACATTGCCTGGCTTAAACATTTCTAGTCCAGTTACCAGTACAACAACAGACCGTCACACTGGTACCCTCCTACAAAACTCACGACTGTCAGTTATGTCATAGTGTCTTACGACTGCAGCAAACACAAACATGTCACATGACTGCTCCTCAATCACATATTGCATAATTGTATGACAGTCAGACGACATTAATTTAAATAGGACAACAGTTCCCCTTCCACAGAGCTACAGTGGTGTGGTCAGTGTGTGTTGTGTGGTCAATGTGTGGTGTAGTGTGGTCATTGTGAATGTAGTGGTCAGGATGTTGTAGGGCAGCCAGTGTGTGTGGTGGGTAGAAAGAAACTCTAGGGAGAGCTAGACAACAGAAGGTCTTCAGAGAAGTAACCCCCTTTAGACAAGTGTTTCGGCCCTGAATTCCTTACACTCTCGGGGGGCCGGGCCACATCCAGGTCATGACTCCTGGATGCCCTTCTGCTGTTGTCTATTTTTTTTTTTTTTTCACGCCGGGGAGCGAACCTGGGCGAATCTGCGCTTCAGAACTGCGGTACGCGGTTTTACCAATGTGCTAACAGGGCACACATCATCTGTAGGGAATTTAATCCTTATGAAGTTCACTTTTGGTTCCTTCTTGCCCAGATCCAGCTTGAGCTCCTTTCTGCTGCCTCTGCCATCGCTTTAAGGGCTCTAGTCCTCTTCTTCCCAGAAATGGCGAGTTGTTTCATGAGATCATAAGCGGAGGTGCCCACAAACCCTCTTGCCCCGACCTCTATGGCGAAGATTTTGACCCGCAGCCCTGCTTTCTTCAGGGTGCTGGCAAGACCGGCGTATTTTTCGGTCTTGTAGATATGTGCTTCTTCCATTCTGCTTTCGTATGGCACAGTGAGTTCTATCAGAATCACTTGTTTCGAGGAGTCAGAGTGGAGAGCGATGTCTGGTCTCATGCTTGTCTTGCTGATGACATCTGGGTAATTTCTCCACTCTGGGAGGTCTGCTGTACACTCCCAGTCGACTGTTCCATCCAGAAGACCCTTTGGCAATGTGCTGGTTGTCATAGCACTTTCAGGCCAGACCTGCTTCCCTCCTGCTTTGTAGAACGTTGTCATAGCAATTGGTGCGTTTGGAGTCATGGTTTTTTCGCTAACCACGTCTGTGATCACTTTCAGAACTTGGTTGTGCCTCCATGTATACCTTCCTTGGGCTAGCGCTACTTTGCAAGAGCTTAGGACATGTTCCACTGTTTGTTTCTTCTGACAGAGCGGACATGCTGGGTCGTCTGATTTCCCCCATTTCACTAAGTTTGCATTCGAGGGGAGCAGATCATATACAGATCTGAGGAGGAAGCTTATCCTTAGAGGAGCCATGTGCCACATATCGTTCCAGCTGAGACTTCTTTGGAGTGCACTGTCCCATGTTGTCCATTGCCCCTGTTGACCTTGCTGGACTGCCTTCTGCACTCTTTTGACATCTTCTTCTTCCTTCAACTCCTGTATGATCATGTCTCTTTTTTCCTTCCCTTTGGCTTTGGACCACCACTGCATTTTTGTTGCTCCCAGTCCCTGTCTGTTGGTTTGCGTATGTCCAATTATTTCTTTGATGCTGAGGTTTCTCTTGGCATTGTTTACAGCCTCTTGGACTTTCCACTTTCTGCCAGTTCTCAGCTTTGGATGAACTGATCTCACGATATTGTCTTCCGATTCCTCCAGCATGCTCAACAGTCTTGCTTTTCCAACTTTGTATTCCTCCACTATGGATTTGAGAGGTAGCTTCAGCATTGCTTGACGACAGTAGAATGCAACATCAGTGAGACCAGGACACCGAGCCATTTTCTTGTGTATTTGTTGATTTTGGCTTCCATTGCTTCCACTGTGCTGGTGCAAATGTCATAGATTAGCAGTGGCCACAGCAGCTTTGGTATCAGCATGAACTGTAGACACCAGACTTTGTATTTGCCTGGCAGTCCGCAGTTATCTATTTTCTTCAGGCCTTCTTCTGCTGTTTGCTTGGTTTCACATCCCCTTTGTGTGTCTTTCAGGGAGTCATCATACCATCTTCCGAGACTTTTTACTGGCTCTTCTGTGACAGTGGGGATGGCTTGGTTGGCTACCATGAATTTGACTGAATCTGCC
>JAPXFY010000023.1:3008341-3015841 GCA_030674185.1 Monoplex corrugatus
CCCTAGCCATCAGTAGTTGGTGAAGATAAAGCTCAGAGCACAGTGGAGCTTACCCTTCCCTTGTCATCAGTGGTCGGGAAAGGTAAAGCTTAAAGTTGCGCAGCTTACTATTCCCTTGTCCATCAATGGTTGATGAAGGTACAGCTTAGCGTTCTCTTATTTGTGAGCTGTGGTTTATGATGGCAAAACTTAGCATTAGCTTGTTTGAGTGGTGTTGTTGGTAAAGGTAAAGCTTAGCGTTCTCTTATTTGTGAGCTGTGGTTTATGATGGCAAAACTTAGCATTAGCTTGTTTGAGTGGTGTTGTTGGTAAAGGTAAAGCTTAGCATTCTCTTAGTTGTGAGCTGTGGTTTATGATGGCAAAACTTAGCATTGGCTTGTTTGAGTGGTGTTGTTGGTAAAGGTAAAGCTTAGCATTCTCTTAGTTGTGAGCTGTGGTTTATGAAGGCAAAACTTAGCATTGGCTTGTTTGAGTGGTGTTGTTGGTAAAGGTAAAGCTTAGCATTCTCTTAGATGTGAACTGTGGTTTATGAAGGCAAAACTTAGCATTGGCTTGTTTGAGTGGTGTTGTTGGTAAAGGTAAAGCTTAGCATTCTCTTAGATGTGAACTGTGGTTTATGAAGGCAAAACTTAGTGGGGTTGTTGATGAAGGTAAAGCTGAACGCCAGCTTGACATTCCCTTGTCTATCAGCGGTGTTTGCAGTTCGATAGAGAGTTGTGTTTTAGTCGGTTACCATGGTAACAAGGAGTGTGTGACGTAGAGTGCGCTAAAGAGGAGGTAATTGCCCTCGTTTCCCTGCCTACCTACAGTCATGGGATTTGCCGTCTGGACGACACGCGGTCCGCTCCCGCCAGGATTAAGAGACAAAAATTCTAAATGGTCAAGCCATATTACCAATCTTCTTTTTACCCCTTCAATTTCATCATCGTTACCATTTTCCCTTTCTGACAATTTCAGTAACTGTTAGTTACCGTTTTCTCTCTCTGACAATTTCAGTAACTGTTAGTTACTATTTTCCCTCTCTGACAATTTCAGTAACTGTTAGTTACCATTTTCCCTTTCTAACAATTTCAGTAACTGTTAGTTACCATTTTCCCTTTCTAACAATTTCAGTAACCGTTAGTTACCATTTTCCCTTTTTGACAATTTCAGTAACCGTTAGTTACCATTTTCCCTTTCTAACAATTTGAGTAACTGTTAGTTACCATTTTCCCTTTCTGACAATTTCAGTAACTGTTAGTTACCATTTTCCCTTTCTAACAATTTGAGTAACTGTTAGTTACCATTTTCCCTTTCTGACAATTTCAGTAACTGTTAGTTACCATTTTCCCTGTCTAACAATTTCAGTAACCGTTAGTTACCATTTTCCCTTTCTAACAATTTGAGTAACTGTTAGTTACCATTTTCCCTTTCTGACAATTTCAGTAACTGTTAGTTACCATTTTCCCTTTCTGACAATTTCAGTAACTGTTAGTTACCATTTTCCCTTTCTAACAATTTCAGTAACTGTTAGTTACCATTTTCCCTTTCTGACAATTTCAGTAACTGTTAGTTACCATTTTCCCTTTCTAACAATTTCAGTAACTGTTAGTTACCATTTTCCCTTTCTGACAATTTCAGTAACTGTTAATGGTGTTTCTTTCTGAAGGGTTACAGGTAGAGATTTTTCCGTTCTCCCAGGTCAACGTGTATTCAGATCTGCCAATGCCCAAACCCCCTTCCTGTATGTACACACGCAGAATATCAACTATGCACGTTAAAGATACTGTAAGTTACGTTTTGGGTTGGCTTAGGGAAGCATGAAAACAACCAGCAAACTGTAGCAAGTTTGGAAAAGTGACTTTTAGCTTATAACTTCTGCCATGGAAAATACAGTATCAATGTCATCACAGTTTTAGTAAATAATATTAAGTCTTTAAAGAGAGCACCGGTAGACCCAGTGAAAAATATTGGACGGACTTGCAGGGTGGTTGAGGACAGAGAGGGCGGAAGATGTGCTTGCGGCGACAAGGGACAGATGCATATGGAGGGCCATGATCACCAACGCCATGTGGCAGGGCACATGATGATGATAATGATGATGATGATGATGATGGTGATGATGATGATGATGATAACAGCTTTCCTTTCTCACAACTTTAGCAGTATCACCACTCTCACTTTCTGATACGTTTAACAATATTAACAAGTCTTCCCCTTTTGACAAGTTTTCAATATTTACAGTCTTTCTGACAAATTTAGCAATATTAACAGTCTGCGTATTCAACAAGTTTAGTATTATCAGCAGTCTCTTTCTGACAACTTTAGCAACTATGAACAGTATGTCTTTGCGACAGTTGAAGGAATATTAACAATCTCCCTTTGTGACAAGTGTAGCAATATTAATAGTCTCTCTTTCTGACAGTTTCAGCATATGAACACTATTTTCGAAAACATTTACAACAACAGACCTAAGTGTTCTTAGTTGACTGTTTTTGAATGCTTCCCATGGCTGTTGAACCAAAGTCTGAACCCGAAATGAACACAAGATCTCCGGTGCATCATTGATATACATGATTATCCTGAAAACTTGGGTCAAAATCGACCAGTAACTTGACCTTCCTGTATATATATGCCTATGTATATACTGTACATGTATTTCTTTGTCGTTGTTTTTTCATGGTTGTCCAGTTTGCATTTTGTACACGTTTTCGTAACGGTAAGATACATTTAAAAAAAACCATGAAATCCCCTCATGCAAAATAACAGCAAATGGCACAACCTTGACACAGGTTGATAAATTCAAATACCTGGGAACGATCATTTCATCAGACGGCAGATGCACATCAGAAATAGCCGGCAGAATCGGCCAAGCCAAAACAGCATTCAAGAAGATGACAAGCATTCTTACCAACAAATGCCTATCAATTAACATCAGGAAGAGAGTTCTTGAATGTTATATAGAACCAATACTGTTGTACGGATGCGAGGCGTGGACAGTCAACAAACAAAGCCAGAGCAAGATTGAGGCAGCCCAGATGTGGTTTCTAAGAAGAATGTTGAGGGTTCCATGGACAGCAAAGAAAACAAACGAGACAGTCTTGATGGAGGCAGACACAAGTAGATCACTCATAAGGAAGATTAGGAAAAGACAGGCAACATTTATAGGCCATTTTATGAGGAAGAGGGATTTGAAACACCTGGTCACAACGGGAAAGCTGGAGGGAAAGAGAGCACCGGGTAAACCCAGGGAGAAAATGCTGGGCGGACTTGCAGAGTGGCTGGGGACGAGGAGGGTGGGGGAGGTGCTAGGGGCAACGAGAGATAAAGGCAGATGGAAGTCCATGATCGCCAACGCCATGCGGCAGGACACCTGATGATGATGATGAATATACATTTATCACTTCGTTTCCGTGTATATGATATGACTTTGTGTATATGACCGTTACTTCTGTATATAGGAATTGTAGGGCCCTACTTGTCCCGTGTTATACATTTGCAGTGAGACTCTCAAACCAACACTGAAATAAGTGTGGGGTCCAGTGGAACGGAAGACGGTCATTCTGGAACATGAAAAGATGGTCAAGCCATTCTTAGTCTCCATTTAAAACCAAAAAAAATATTCCAGAAAATCCATACTTTGTGTTTTTCAAAGCCATGTGATCTTGAAGCATCCGATGAAATGAATAAAGCTTGACGTGAAGTAGGGACAATGCCCACCATGTCACAATAATTGCTTTTGTTACAGACATACAGACGTACACCTCTCTCCGGGTCATGATGAAACGATCTCCCTTTAAAAAATATAGAGGTAGTGGGAATGGGGTGGTGGTGGGGGAGATTAAAAAAAAAGGGGACCAGTGCTAATAAACACAGTGTGGCAGACACTGGAAACACATTTTCCCATCATTGTGTTTGACTTGAATGAGATGGCTTGTTGGGCATTACAGTGACGGTGACAAAGTAACTACTACCACCACCATCATCATCACCACCACCACCATCATCATCATCACCACCATCATCACCATCATCATCACCACCACCACCACCATCATCATCATCCATCACCACCACCACCATCATCACATCATCACCACCACCACCACCACCATCATCATCACCACCCCACCACCATCTACATCACCACCATCATCACCACCACCACCACCACCACATCATCACCACCACCACCATCATCATCACCATCACCACCACACATCATCACCACCGTCATCACCACCACCACCACCATCATCATCATCACCACCACCACCACCATCATCATCACCACCATCATCACCACCCACCACATCACACCACCATTTCCATCACTCACCATTCCATACCACCACCACCACCACATCACCACCACCATCACCACCACCATCACCCACCCCAACCACACCATCACACCACTCACACCACACCTCCACCACCATCACACACCACCTCCACCACATCACCACCACACACCCATCACCACACACACACAACTCACAAACCAAGATCCTAGTCACACCACTTTCCTGTACACACTCCACGTTGTCCACATCACATACATAAACTCACCAAACAACGCTGATGGGTACAGACTGCAGTGTTTTGGGTGGACAGTTGTGTGTATGCAAGATGTAGTAACCGGTGTGGGTGTGGGTGTGGGGTGTATGTGTGGGTGTGGCTGTGGGTGTGGCAGTGGGTGTGGCTGTGGGTGTGGCTGTGGGTGTGGCTGTGGGTGTGGCAGTGGATATGGCTGTGGGTGGGTGTGGCTGTGGGTGTGGCTGTGGCTGAAGGTTGGGTGTGGTGTGGCTGTGGGTGTGGCTGAAGGTGTGGGTGTGGGTGTGGGTGGCTGTGCTGTTGTTGTGTGTTGTGTGGGTGTGGCTGTGCGTGTGGGGTGGGGTGGGGGGCTACGACTGACTGATTTTATATAAGTTTATAATATTTGTATATTCATTTGTATTTTTTTTTGCCGATTGATTGATTGATTGATTGGATGATTGATTGATTGATTAGTTTTATGTAATTTTATCATAATTATTAGATCTATATATTTGACCTCCCACCACGAAATCAGTCTTAACTCGCAGTCAGTCGAACAGCACTAGGAGCTGAAAAGGTGACTGTGGGTCTGTCTGGGGTGTTTTGACTTTTTCTCAAAATTGATTTCTGTAGACTGTAGTCTATCCCCCACAGAATTTTTTTTTTCTTGAAAAAATATTATTAATCAATTAAAAACGGTATTTTAATGCACTGATCGCAGCAGAAAGAATGCAATTTCCTACCAAAAGTACCTATTTTTGTCTCTTATTATGAACCGTAACCTGTACAGTACCTGCACATGTAATATACTGATGGACAGCTCTTTGGTGCACCTTTCAGATAATGACAGCGAAAATTAGAAACAAACTGGGTCAAAGCCACCAAGTAAAGTAATTTAAGGAAAATGTGTAGGAGAGTACACAAACACTTAATAGGCCTTTTTCTCAAAATGGCCGTCATACAACTTAATGATTTTAAACATACATAACTTCTACATTTTTTGAGTGCAAGCTTTATTCAAGTACCAAAATAATCAGCAGAATGTACACTTTCCAGTGATATGTTTATCTCAAAATGCCCAAAATGCTAGTTAAGACTGATTTCGTGGTGGGAGGTCACATATTCATTTTTTTCCCTCGCTCGTGTGCTACAGTTCCCATCGCAGTCGGCTATATACGTAAATGGACTTTAACGTGTACAACCTTTTTTTTTTTTACTTTGCTGTTGTTGTGGTGGTATTTTTTTACCTGCCAGTCAGGCAGTCATATTCTGTTTTCGGGGATGTTGCATGCCAGGATTTTCATGTTAGCATGAACCACCGAACACTCACATATGCCTTACAGAATCTTCTAACTTGCCTATTTGATGCTCTGCGTTGCAGAGAAGGATTTAGATCACAGTTGCAATGTGTGATTAGGTCGAAAAAAACCCATCCTTTCCCCAGTTCAGAAGTTCACCCAACCTTCCATTGGAACCCCTATTACTTGACTCGTCACCTATCCACGACATACTTGCGAAAAACTTACCCTTTGACACTGCATCACTATTCCACAACTGCAAAAATTAACCTTACTCGCACCTAGTCCACAGACAGGAAAAAACTTACCCACCCTTTTCCCCACCAGCATTCCACAATCTCCAAAACTCCATGAACCCCTTTGACTCCGCACCCTATCCACCAACTGTAAAAACTTAACCCTTTGACTCCCGCATCCTATCACCAACTGACAAAAACTTAACCCTTTGACTCCCGCACCCTATTCACCAACTGCAAAAACTTAACCCTTTGATTTCCTGGCAGGAAGCTGGTGGATAGGATGCGGGTTGATTACTCAATCGACCATGGCGCCCGTCATATCTTAAGCTTGAGAACAGGTAGATTATTGATATGGCTTTGCAATGACGGTGTTGTTTTGAGGGGAGTTCTGAGTTCGGTTTAATGCGTGTTTGTTGTAGTTTGTTTTGTTTTGTTTTGTTTTGGTTTGTTGTTTGTGTTTTGCTTGTTTCTGTTTGTGTTTGTAATTGTGTAGTAGTGTGTTTTTTCAGGTTAACGTGATTGTGTTTTTGTTCGTTTGTTTAGTTTGTCAGAAAGTGCGTCAGGCTGCCAAGAACTACGCTTAGTTGGCTGTCAACCAGGCCACTCCACATAATAAAACACCTACATGTACTTTCCGCTTCTCTGTCTGTTTGTCTTCTGTCTGTCTGTCTGTCTCTCTGTCTGTCTGTCTGTCTCTCTGCCTCTCTCTCTCTCTCTCTCTCTCTGCCTCTCTCTCTGCCTCTCTCTCTTTCTCTGTCTCTCTGTCTGTCTGTCTTCTGTCTGTCTCTGTCTCTGTCTTTGCCTCTGCCTCTCTCTCTTTCTCTGTCGTCTGTCTGTCTGTCTGTCTCTTTTTCTGTCTGTCTGTCTGTCTCTCTCTGTCTCTTTCTCTCTCTGTCTCTGTCTCTCTCTCTCTTCTCTCTCTCTCTCTCTCTCTCTCTGCTCTCTTTCTCTTTCTCTGTCTGTCTGTCTGTCTCTTTTTCTGTCTGTCTGTCTCTCTCTCTCTCTGTCTCTTTCTCTCTCTCTCTGTCTACCTCTCTGTCATCTCTGTCTCTGTCTCTGTCTGTCTGTCTTTCTCTCTCTCTCTCTGTCTGTCTGTCTCTCTCTGTGTCTCTTTCTCTCTCTACGTCTCTGTCATCTCTGCCTCTGTCTTCTCTCTTCTCTCTCTCTCTCTGTCTCACTCTCTTCTCTCTCTCTCTCTCTGTGTCTCACTCTCTTCTCTCTCTCTCTCTCGTTCTCTCTCGCTCGCTCTCCCCTCCTTCTTTCTCTCTCTCTCCTTCCCCCTCTGTCTCTCCGTCTCTTTCTTCCTCTCTCTCTTTCCCCTTTGCTATCCAACCTATTTCTTCCCTTTTGCTTCCCTCCGATTGTTAAAGAGAGAAATCTCACACTGAGTTGTGCCCCTTCAGTGTGGGAATTTTAAGGTAACTATTTTTAGTGTGGGAGTTGTG
>JAPXFY010000023.1:3025841-3028341 GCA_030674185.1 Monoplex corrugatus
TCCTGTGCGTGCTTTGTAGCCTACTGAATGAAGGAGTGACAACATCTGGACAATGGAACAATGTAAACGAACCGCCACTCTGCTTGCTTTCTTCCTTGTTCTTGTTCTTGTTTTTGTGCTTGTTCTTGTTCTTGTTCTTGTTCTTGTTCTTGTTCTTGTTCTTGTTTTTGTTCTTGTGCTTCTTTTCCCCCTTCTTCCTCATCCTAACACCAAACATGAAGAACACGCTACATAATGATATCACAACCTCCAGTCTGACGATGGAAACTGAGGCAGTCACACATGCACAGCAATGGCCAACCTCACTGGATGACGACATGAAAGAAAGCCACGCCTTCATCCTGACTGACTCGATGAATCTACTTCAAAAAGTGCAAAATAGAGTAGGGACCCCAGAATGACACAAAGCGATGAACAGTATCAACCTAAAAAGTCTCACGTGGATCTACTGCCCTGGACACGCTGGTGTTAAGGGAAATGAACGGGCCGATAAACTTGTAGGCAACGGCAGAAGCAGCGGGGAAGTTTCAGTCTTTTTCTTCTAATCCAAAACAAGTGCGACTGTCCGCGCCCAAGTAAACAGGAACCAGAAGAACAAGCAAACCAAAGTAAGCGCGTATTCAACACAACAAGACAAGACAAGCGCAAATTTTCGGTCAACCGACCTTAGTCAAGCGCGAATGCACAGTCACAAACAGACCACAAACAACACCAAACAACGGATCATAAGAAGAGGACTAAAAACTTCTGCCCCCTCGTCCAGTGGAGAAAAAGGGACCAAATGAAGGCGGCAGGGAAGTTTTTAGTCCTCTTCTTATTATCCGTTGTTTGGTGTTTGTGGTCTGTTTGTGACCGTGCATTCGCGCTTGACAAAGGCCGGTTGACCGAAAATTTGCGCTTGTCTTGTCCTGTTGTGTTGAATACGCGCTTGCTTTGGTTTACTTGTTCTTCTGGTTCCTTTTTCTCCAAATTTTTGTATTTGGTATTTGTTCATTTGTCATCTTACGTCTATGCTTGACAAAGCCAGATGGCCGAAAATTTGCGCCTGTCTTGTCTGGTTGTGTTAAGTACGCGTTCTGATTTGTTTCGTGTTTTTCTCTGGTTCATGACCAGTATATGTTGCTGTCATGGATGTTCTTGCATTACCAGTCTGTGTCGTTGGACTGAATATTCTCTCTGTTCAAATGCATACAGAGCTTGTTTTATTGGATTATAATAATTATAATAATAATTACAATATTTATATAGCGCAAAATCTTGATAAAATCAAATCTAAGCGCTGAAGCAGACACACACGCAGGCACGCACGCTCGCACACACACGCACGCACACATACAGACACACACACACACACACACACACACACCCCACACACACGCATGGCTATAAATGGGGAGAAAGAATAAAAGCAATAAAAGCAAGAATAAAAGCAATGGAAAATTATAGAGAGCATAGCATACAATTATATATTATAACCATGTGATTCCCTCCGAGCGGAGACAGGCTGCAGAGGGGAGGGTTGAGTGAGGTTAGGATTTTATGCAGGAGAGAAAAGGTGAGTTTTGAGAGCGGACTTGAAGGAGACAAAAGTAGGTTGCTGACGGACTGAGAGAGGAAGTTTGTTCCAGGAGAGTGGACCAGAAACAGAGAAGGCTCGTGGACCATAGGTATTGAGCTTAGTGCGTGGAAAGCGAAGAGTCAGAGGATCAGAGGCAGAGCGGAGGGTACGTGAGGGAACATAGATCTCAAGTAGGCTTGACAGGTAATCGGGGGCTGCGTTATTGAGGCTTTTGTAGCACATGGTGTCTAGTTTGTACTGTATGCGCTTTGATACAGGGATTGATTTTGATAAGTTCTTTGTCAAATGATATGTATTGTTCCCTTGAGTTGTCTGTGACGTGTATTGTTCCCTTGAGTTGTCTGTGACGTGTATTGTTCCCTTGAGTTGTCTGTGACGTGTATTGTTCCCTTGAGTTGTCTGTGACGTGTATTGTTCCCTTGAGTTGTCTGTGACGTTAGGGCCAGAAATGCAATTGAGAAACACACGCTTGGGCTGTAAAGTCGTTAGGACGGCTTTTTAACAAGTCAGCTTGTTCAGAATTAGATGCGTATCACATATCAGCGTTAAAACTTCTGGGCTTAAATTATTTGTTTGTTCGTTTGTTTGTTAGTATTTTTAGGAAAAAGGAATCCCTGCAGACGAGATGTTTTGTTTTGTTTTGCTTTGATTTTCATTGTTCTTTCCCTGCATATTTTCCTACCCCCCTCTCCCCCCCCCCAACCTATTTTCCTTTTATTTGTGTGTGTGTGTGTGGTTTTTTTTTGTTTTGTTTTTTGAATGACCGAAGAATTAAATTTTCATTCCTCTTTGTTTGTTTGTTTGTTTGCTTCTTTGTTTGTTTGTTTCTTTCTTTCTTTCTTTCTTTCTTTCTTTCTTTTCTAGAAAAAAGGAGTCTTTACAGACGAGATGTTTTGTTTTCTTTTGCTTTTATTTTCGTTC
>JAPXFY010000023.1:3033341-3048341 GCA_030674185.1 Monoplex corrugatus
CAAGATGATTTGCCTCAGTAATTAAATCAGGTCTTGTGTCGGCATCAAAAGACCGTAAGGCATATAGTACAGATTTGAGTCAACAAAGAGAACTACTTTGAAAGACACGGGTTTAAGATTTACCAGATAATGCAATGCTTGTATAATAGCGACTAATTCCGCTGTGAATATAGATATGTTTGCCCCAATGAAAAATGACTTTTTTATTTTAAATTTTGGAACATAAAATGCTGCTCCTGCACATTTATTTTCTAAGACTGAACCATCGGTAAAAATATGAAGGTGGGTACGGTATTTTTCATCGACGTGTTGTCTTGCTGTGGATATCGAAATGTTGACGTTTTCATGTTTCTTAGCGTCTGTATAATCAATATCAAAAGAGGCTTTTTGCATTTCCCATGTAGGGATAGGCGTTGTTGATGGTGTCTCAGCTATTTCATCCATATTTAGGTGAGACTGTTTGACCAAGTCAGATATGTAAGTTGCAACAGTCATTTGTGATGAAATGCTGTTTGCTCGCTTCGGAAAGTCAACATCAGACCTAATTTTAATTTCCTTACTCACAAAATTGTCCGTTTGTGAAGTACTTCTAACGACAAATTTTGTTGTCGCTAGCTCACGATAGTTGTTCAGAGGCAGAATTCCAGCAACTTTGTACGTTTCCAGATTAGAAGCGTGAGCAGGGACACCTAGAGCAATTTTAATACTTTTGCAGTCTAAGCTTTGTATCTTCTTTAATAAATATTTTGGTGCACTGAAGAACACTTCTTGTGCATATGATAATTTAGATCGTACAAGTGCTGTTGATAGATGAATCAGTATGTTTGTATCCATTCCCCAAGGTAATCTGCTTATTATCTTAAGAAAATTTAAGGCTTTTCTTGCTTTTGTTGAAATATAATCAAAATGGACATTCCAGTTTAATTTCGATGTTATAAAGACTCCCAGGAATTTTACAACCTGTTTGTAATGTAACACTTCACCAAGCAATCTGAAAGTAGGCAAGTTACTTAAAGTACCACCAGGATTAAATAGCATCATGTTAGTTTTTTCCGCTGACAACGACAGACCATTTTCTAACATATAGTTTCCAAGATTATCAAGATCAGATTGGTACAACTTCCTAATGTAATTCTGCGCTCTTTGTGGAGTTGTCTTTTTTAAAGTAATATTCATCCAAATACATATATCATCAGCGTACTGTACCAAAACAATATGATTTGAGAGTGCTTTAGGAAGATCCTGTATAAGGATATTAAATAAAAGAGGTGCTATCACTGAACCTTGTGGAATTCCCATTTCAAGATTTCGTGAAGTAGAATAACTAGTTCCCACTCGTGCCTGAATTGTTCTATTGGCTAAAAAAGACTTAATGTAATCATACATATTGCCCGATAAACCAACAGATTTCAGCTTGTACAATAAACGCGTATGCCAAACTTGATCGTAAGCTTTTTTCACATAAAAAAAAGTAGCTAAAACACTTTTTCTGCGGGCAAACTGTTGCTTTATCTGAGTTGTAAGTTTAACGAGGTGCTCAACTGTGGATCTCCCTTTTCTAAAACCTGCTTGATTTACTGGAATAACATTATTTTTATCACAGTAATGTATAAGTCTGTTTAAGACCAATCTTTCCATTAGTTTGCTCGTATGGGACGTCAACGCAATAGGTCTGTAACTGTTTTTATTGTTCTTAGGCTTACCTGCTTTTAATATTGGTATAACAATAGACCTTTGCCATATCTGTGGTACAGTTCCACTAACCCAGCATTTCTGAAAAAATTTGTGTAAGAAAATAATGCAGTTGTCCGGAAGATGTTTAATCATGTGTGTGTGTGTGTGTGTGTGTTAGTGTGTGTGTGTGTGTGTGTGTGTGTGTGTGTGTGTGTGTTGTGTGTGTGTGTTAGTGTGTGCGTGTGTGTGCGTGTGTGTGTGCTTTGCGTGCGTGCGAGCGCACGCGCGCGTGTGATTGTGCATACTAATCCGTGCTGAGGCGCTGCACACGAAACGGTTGTCGCCCCTGATGAGCGAGTTGTCTCCCCTTGTAAGCGTGAGTTGCGCCACCTAGAGGAGGTGATTAGGGAGAGATGATCTCCCTTGTGGGGAGGCAGATATATGTTTGTGGCAGACACCGACAGGTCTTTGGGATTTGGGGAGGAAGGGAGAGACAATGGGGTGGGTTTGAGCAAGGGAGAGAGAGGGAGGGTGATTGTGTGTGTGTGGGGTGTGTGTGTGTGTGTGTGTGTGTGTGTGTGTGTGTGTGTGTGTGTGTGTGTGTGTGTGTGGTGTGGTGTGTGTGTGTGGTGTGTGTGTGTTGTGGTGTGTGTGTGTGTGGTGGTGGTGGTGGTGATGTGTGTGTGTGTGTGTGTGTGTGTGTGTGGCCTGTGTCTGTGTGTGTGTGTGTGTGGCGTGTGTGTGTGTGTGTGTGTGTGTGTGTGTGGTGTGTATGTGTCTGTGTGTGGTGTGTGTGTGTGTGTGTGTGTGTGTGTGTGTGTGAGAGAGAGTTTGTATGTGTGTGTGTGTGTGTGAGTTTGTGTGTGTGTGTGAGAGAGAGAGAGAGTTTGTGTGTGTGTGTGCGTGTGTGTGTGTGTGCGTGCGTGCGTACGTGCGTGCGTGTGTGTGTGTGTGGCGAGGTACGGGTGCATATGGATGGGTGTGAGGCGAGCTTGCTGGGTGAGGGAGAGAGACATATTGAGTGTTGTGTGTGAGTGGGTAGGATGGAAGAGAGAGAGAGATCCCTGGGGAGGAAGATATGACAACACATTGAATGTAGAGCCGGTGTAGTGACAGTGAATGTTGATATCACCTCTTACGGCTGACGGCCATATTGTGGGCAGTGAGCTAAGGTAGCTCACTCCGTCTGTTGAGTTGCTCCCCTTCGCTCATCATTAGATTACAGCCCTTGGTGACCTTTTTGGTGGTGGTGATGGTATTATTATTATTATCATTATTATTATTATTGTTGCTGTTACTGTTATTATTATATTGTTATTATTATTGCTATTATTGTTGTTATTGTTGTTATCATTGTTATATTATTATTATTATTATCATCATTATTATCATTATTATTATTATTATTGGTGTTGTTGCTATTGTTATTATTATCATCGTCAGTATCACTATCGGTATCATTATCATTATCATTATTATCATCATCATCATTATTATTATTGGTGTTGTTGTTGTTACTGCTGTTGTGATTACTATCATCATCAGCAGCAGCAGCAGCAGTATCGTCATCATTGTTATCATCATTATCATTATTATTGGTGTTGTTATCGTTATCATTAACATTATTACTATCATCAACTGATTTTTTTTGTTTATATGTTTTGTTTCATTTTCACGTTAATTATCGGACAGAGCTTTTTGCTCCACACAAATATTTGCAGTATGTTACTCACTCACTGTCATATATCAATAAATACACTATGGTGTTATTAGTGTTTTGTTTTGATTTGTTTTGTGTGATTTTTGCTTATAGTTTGGTTTGGTTTCTAATTAGAAATGTTTTAAAGAATGGAAAGCAGTCCTCTCTCTCACTCTCTCTCTCTCTCTCTCTCTCTCTCTCTCTCTCTCTCTCTCTCTCTCTCTCTCTCTCTCTGCTCTCTATAATTTTCCATTGCTTTTATTCTTTCTCCCCATTTTAGCCGTGTGTGTGTGTGTGTGTGTGTGTGTGTGTGTGTGTGTGTGTGTGTGTGTGTGTGTGTGTGTGTGTGTGTGCGTGTGCGTGCGTGCGTGTGTGTCTGTTTTAGCGCTTAGATTTGATTTTATCAAGATTTTGCGCTATACAAAATAAAGTATTGTATTGTATTGTACTCCGAAAAGGCAAGGAATTTAGCATCTAGACGCAAGAAATTGCATGGTGTAGTTGTTTGACTAAGTGTATTCTGAACGTCACAGGATAGGAGGCACTTAATTAACTTTTTGGCCTTCTGATGCTGGGAGCAGATGAGCGCTACATGAGTCAGGTTTATGTTTGTACGCCTTCTGTTATTACCAGACTGTAGTAATTACTTATGACTTGCCTGTTACGCTATTTCTATTATTTATTGCTAATTGTATCGTTACTCCGATTGATCCAGTTGTCTGTTTATTGGCAACTGTATCGTTATTGCTATTGATCTGTTTTGATTGTTTTATAATCTTCCTGTTATCACTGCTGATCGACATCTTTGTATTTCACGCTGTGGCGGCAATAATTTAAAAAAAAAAAATACAATACAAAATAATGCAATGTTTCTTTATTAATCTAATTATGGAAATTGCTAAGTGCAATGACTTGGTGGCTCGTAACACACGCATGCATGCACGCACGCACGCGCGTGCACGTGCACACACACATATGCAGACACACACACGCAGACACACACACGCGCGAACAAACACACACACACACACACGCACGCGCGCGCGCACACACGCACAAACACACACACACACACACACACACACACACACACACATGCAGACACACACGTACAAACACACAAACACACAAACACACACACACACACATCTTTCTCACAACAGCACAAAACATGATCATGACTTAACGTAAAAACATGAATACTAAAGTTTTATCGCACAGTAAACCATCTGTTATTAAGATCAGATTTCAAGTAAGACTCTCATTCCTAACTCACTGCCTGTTATGCTGTTGCAGGAAGAATAGCAACGAAGGTTCTCTACTTCTGTCTGGCCTCGGCCAGTCTCTGTATAGCAGTGTGCTTTGGCCTTCAAGGTCTCCATTTGTTTTCGTTGCAAGGTATTCTGGGGTCTTCCTCTTTCATTTATCTTCCTTCTGGTGTCCAGTGAAGGGCAGTCTGGGTGGTGTTACCCTGCCCTCTTATAATGGTGTGTCCAGTGAAGGGCAGTCTGGGTGGTGTTACCCTGCCCTCTTATAATGGTGTGTCCAGTGAAGGGCAGTCTGGGTGGTGTTACCCTGCCCTCTTGGAATGCTGTGTCCAGTGAAGGGCAGTCTGGGTGGTGTTACCCTGCCCTCATATAATGGTGTGTCCAGTGGAGGGCAGTCCGGGTGGTGTTACCCTGCCCTCTTATAATGGTGTGTCCAGTGAAAGGCAGTCCGGGTGGTGTTACCCTGCCCTCTTATAATGGTGTGTCCAGTGAAGGGCAGTCCGGGTGGTGTTACCCTGCCCTCTTATAATGGTGTGTCCAGTGAAGGGCAGTCCGGGTGGTGTTACCATGCCCTCTTATAATGGTGTGTCCAGTGAAGGGCAGTCCGGGTGGTGTTACCCTGCCCTCTTATAATGGTGTGTCCAGTGAAGGGCAGTTCGGGTGGTGTTACCCTGCCCTCTTATAATGGTGTGTCCAGTGAAGGGCAGTCTGGGTGGTGTTACCCTGCCCTCTTGGAATGCTGTGTCCAGTGAAGGGCAGTCCAGGTGGAGTTACCCTGCCCTCTTATAATGGTGTGTCCAGTGAAGGGCAGTCCGGGTGGTGTTACCCTGCCCTCTTATAATGGTGTGTCCAGTGAAGGGCAGTCCGGGTGGTGTTACCCTGCCCTCTTATAATGGTTTGTCCAGTGAAGGGCAGTCCGGGTGGTGTTACCCTGCCCTCTTATAATGGTGTGTCCAGTGAAGGGCAGTCCAGGTGGTGTTACCCTGCCCTCTTATAATGGTGTGTCCAGTGAAGGGCAGTCCGAGTGGTGTTATCCTGCCCTCTTATAATGGTGTGTCCAGTGAAGGGCAGTCCGGGTGGTGTTATCCTGCCCTCTTATAATGGTGTGTCCAGTGAAGGGCAGTCCAGGTGGTGTTACCCTGCCCTCTTATAATGGTGTGTCCAGTGAAGGGCAGTCCAGGTGGTGTTACCCTGCCCTCTTATAATGGTGTGTCCAGTGAAGGTCAGTCCGGGTGGTGTTGTCCAGCCCTCTTGGAATGGTGTGTCCAGTGAAGGGCAGTCCGGGTGGTGTTACCCTGCCCTCTTATAATGGTGTGTCCAGTGAAGGGCAGTCCAGGTGGTGTTGTCCAGCCCTCTTATAATGGTGTGTCCAGTGAAGGCAGTCCAGGTGGTGTTGTCCAGCCCTCTTATAATGGTGTGTCCAGTGAAGGTCAGTCCAAGTGGTGTTGTCCAGCCCTCTTATAATGGTGTGTCCAGTGAAGGGCAGTCCAGGTGGTGTTGTCCAGCCCTCTTGGAATGGTGTGTCCAGTGAAGGGCAGTCTGGGTGGTGTTGTCCAGCCCTCTTATAATGGTGTGTCCAGTGAAGGTCAGTCCGGGTGGTGTTGTCCAGCCCTCTTATAATGGTGTGTCCAGTGAAGGGCAGTCCGGGTGGTGTTACCCTGCCCTCTTATAATGGTGTGTCCAGTGAAGGGCAGTCCGGGTGGTGTTACCCTGCCCTCTTATAATGGTGTGTCCAGTGAAGGGCAGTCAAGGTGGTTTTACCCGGCCTTCTTATAATGGTGTGTCCAGTGAAGGGCAGTCCAGGTGGTGTTGTCCAGCCTTCTTATAATGGTGTGTCCAGTGAAGGTCAGTCCGGGTGGTGTTGTCCAGCCCTCTTGGAATGGTGTGTCCAGTGAAGGTCAGTCCGGGTGGTGTTACCCTGCCCTCTTATAATGGTGTGTCCAGTGAAGGGCTGTCCAGGTGGTGTTGTCCAGCCCTCTTATAATGGTGTGTCCAGTGAAGGGCTGTCCAGGTGGTGTTGTCCAGCCCTCTTATAATGGTGTGTCCAGTGAAGGGCTGTCCAGGTGGTGTTGTCCAGCCCTCTTATAATGGTGTGTCCAGTGAAGGGCAGTCCAGGTGGTGTTGTCCAGCCCTCTTATAATGGTGTGTCCAGTGAAGGGCAGTCCAGGTGGTGTTGTCCAGCCCTCTTATAATGGTGTGTCCAGTGAAGGGCAGTCCAGGTGGTGTTGTCCAGTCCTCTTATAACGGTGTGTCCAGTGAAGGGCAGTCCGGGTGGTGTTGTCCAGCCCTCTTATAATGGTGTGTCCAGTGAAGGTCAGTCCGGGTGGTGTTGTCCAGCCCTCTTGGAATGGTGTGTCCAGTGAAGGGCAGTCCGGGTGGTGTTGTCCAGCCCTCTTATAATGGTGTGTCCAGTGAAGGTCAGTCCAGGTGGTGTTGTCCAGCCCTCTTATAATGGTGTGTCCAGTGAAGGTCAGTCCAGGTGGTGTTACCCTGCCCTCTTATAATGGTGTGTCCAGTGAAGGTCAGTCCGGGTGGTGTTGTCCAGCCCTCTTGGAATGGTGTGTCCTGTGAAGGTCAGTCCGGGTGTGTTACCCTGCCCTCTTATAATGGTGTGTCCAGTGAAGGGCAGTCCAGGTGGTGTTGTCCAGCCCTCTTATAATGGTGTGTCCAGTGAAGGGCAGTCCAGGTTGTGTTGTCCAGCCCTCTTATAATGGTGTGTCCAGTGAAGGGCAGTCCGGGTGGTGTTGTCCAGTCCTCTTATAATGGTGTGTCCAGTGAAGGTCAGTCCGGGTGGTGTTGTCCAGCCCTCTTGGAATGGTGTGTCCACTCCATTTCCATCGTCTTTTCGTAGCATTGGACAAGGAATTGTTGGATGGGTTAGGGTTAGGGTTAGGGTTAGGGTTATGGTTATGGTTAGGTTTAGGGTTAGGCCACAGCACTTGCACAATTCTTCGAAGGCGATTTTTCCTCTTAGGGCCGCTTTGGATTGTTTGGCGATGTCAGGATGTTTGAATTTCAGACAGATATTTTTTCATTTTCTTGTTGTTCTTCTACCGTACTTTAAACTTTATCATGACAAGGTCATGGTCACTACCAAGGTTAAAACTTTATCATGACAAGGTCATGATCACTACCAAGGTTAAAACTTTATCATGACAAGGTCATGGTCACTACCAAGGTTAAAACTTTATCATGACAAGGTCATGGTCACTATCAAGGTTAAAACTTTATCATGACAAGGTCATGGTCACTATCAAGGTTTAAACTTTATCATGACAAGGTCATGGTCACTACCAAGGTTAAAACTTTATCATGACAAGGTCATGGTCACTACCAAGGTTTAAACTTTATCATGACAAGGTCATGGTCACTACCAAGGTTTAAACTTTATCATGACAAGGTCATGGTCACTGCCAAGGTCAGCTCCGGCTCCTGGACATGTCGTTGTTTTAGATGTCCTCGTTTCAGATGTCCTTGTTTCAGATGTTCTTGTTTTAGATGTCCTTGTTGTAGATGTCCTTTTTTAGGTGTTCTTGTTTTAGATGTCCTTGTTTTATGTCCTTGCTTAGATGTCCTTGTTCTAGATGTCCTTGTTTTAGATGTCCTTGTTCTAGATGTTCTTGTTCTAGATGTCCTTGTTTTAGATGTCCTTGTTTTAGATGTCCTTGTTTTAGACGTCCTTGTTTTAGATGTCCTTGCTTTAGATGTCCTTGTTTTAGATGTCCTTGTTTTATATGTCCTTGTTGTAGATGTCCTTGTTTTAGATGTCTTTGTTGTAGATGTCCTTGTTGTAGATGTCCTTGTTGTAGATGTCTTTGTTGTAGACGTCCTTGTTGTAGATGTCCTTGTTTTAGATGTCCTTGTTGTAGATGTCCTTGTTTTAGATGTCCTTGTTGTAGATGTCCTTGTTTTAGATGTCCTTGTTTTAGATGTCCTTGTTTTAGATGTCCTTGTTGTAGATGTCCTTGTTTTAGATGTCCTTGTTGTAGATGTCCTTGTTTTAGATGTCCTTGTTGTAGATGTCCTTGTTGTAGATGTCCTTGTTTTAGATGTCCTTGTTGTAGATGTCCTTGTTTTAGATGTCCTTGTTTTAAACCTATTGGTGTTAAAGCTGTTCTTGTTGTGCACCAACACGTCATCAATGTGGCTGTGATAAAAAACCGTTTGGGCAGTGCCATGTTCATCGTCGAGACACTTCTTGTTCACCAAGATTGTTAGCAAACACCAAGAATAATTATATCAGTGGTGAATTGTAGCTGGTATAGGCCCCTGGGAAAGCTGGAGGGAAAGAGAGCATCGGGTAGACCCGAGAGAAAATGCTGGACGGACTTGCAGAGTGGCTGGGGACGGGGAGGGTGGGGGAAATGCTAGGGGCAGCGAGAGAAAGAGGCAGATGGAAGTCCATGATCGCCAACGCCATGCGGCAGGGCACCTGATGATGATGATGATAGGCCCCTGTCATTGATACTGTGTGTTATATTAGGGGCCACAGAAATTCCTTCAGTCATCTTGGGCATTTTTACCAACCTTGGCGTGGCGTTCCCATCGCTCTGAACGATGAGGATGCCTTTTTTGTCAACTTTGTTGATGTCCGTTTGAACCTGGGTGTAGAATACTTCAATCTGGTCATCGTCACAGTCTGATGTGGAAGCATATATTTGCACTATTGTGATGTTAAGTGCAGGAGTGAAGTACGTGCCTCAGATAGACTCTCAAATAAGTTCCCAGTGACATTAGGGGTCAGTCAGGGTTACGTACTCTCTTCCCTTGCTCTTTATCATTTACATGGACCGCATTACCAGAGAAGTAGACCCAGATCCAGAAGCGCTGAACGACTTGTTTTTAGCTGATGGTTAGGGCATGATGAACAACAACAACAAAAGGTCAGGGCATGATGAACAACAACAACAAAAGGTCAGGGTATGATGAACAACAACAACAAAGGTCAGGGCATGATGAACAACAACAACAAAAGGTCAGGGCATGATGAACAACAACAACAAAAGGTCAGGGCATGATGAACAACAACAACAAAAGGTCAGGGCATGATGAACAACAACAACAAAAGGTCAGGGCATGATGAACAACAACAACAACAAAAGGTCAGGGCATGATGAACAACAACAACAACAAAAGGTCAGGGCATGATGAACAACAACAACAAAAGGTCAGGGCATGATGAACAACAACAACAAAAGGTCAGGGCATGATGAACAACAACAACAACAAAAGGTCAGGGCATGATGAACAACAACAACAAAAGGTCAGGGCATGATGAACAACAACAACAACAAAACCCAACTCCAAGATCATCTAGACCAACTGAATGCATGTTGCAAGAAGCACAACACGAGGATCAACATTGAAAAGAGAGAGGTGTTGACAGTGGGCACACACAACACCTGGAAAAGCTGGACATTAAAAAAGATTGAAGTCAATTGAAACAAACATCAGAATTCAAATAACTAGGAAGCTTTTTTTTTTTTTACTGAAAATGAAAAATTAGGAAGAGAAATCGAAACGCTCTGCCAGAAAGCAAACCCTATTAGCTACCAACTAGCACCTCTTTTGCGACATCCAATCATCTCTTTGTACCAAAAGAAAAGTAATCAATGCCATCTTCATCCCAGCTCTCCCATACCAGTGCCAGACATGGTCACTGACAAACTTGTTCAAAAGGAAATCAGTACTCTGTGAGATGAAATATATCAGGACAGCTGCTGACAGAACTCTGAGAGACAAGGTCAGAAATGAGACAATCAGACAAACGTTAGGATTAACACCCACCCTACAACACAGAGGAAGACAGGGTCAGAAATGAGACAAACGTTAGGATTAACACCCACCCTACAACACAGAGAAAGACAGGGTCAGAAATGAGACAATGAGACAAACGTTAGGATTAACACCCACCCTACAACACAGAGAAAGACAGGGTCAGAAATGAGACAATGAGACAAACGTTAGGATTAACAGCCACCCTACAACACAGAGGAAGACAGGGTCAGAAATGAGACAAACGTTAGGATTAACACCCACCCTACAACACAGAGGAAGACAGGGTCAGAAATGAGACAATGAGACAAACGTTAGGATTAACAGCCACCCTACAACACAGAGAAAGACAGCAAATTAAGTGGTTTGAACATGTCACAAGGGTACCCCACAACCAACCAGCCCGACATGCATGCAACCAAAGAGAACACTGCCTGGCAATTCAGATATTCCGGCACTAGAGTCAGAGGGAGACTAACGCTACGCTGGAGCGACACGGTGGCAGAAACATTGGGCACGTACAACATGTCGCTTGCTGAAGCCTCCCGTCTGGCCACACACAGACTCCTGTATGTCTCCTTAACACCTCACGGTATGGGCAGAAGGAAAAAGTAAGTAAATAAAGTAAGTGTTGTTAAACGGTTTTGCTCGCAAGCGGATGGTAATGATCCTGCTGAAAACACGACAGCATCCCGGTAAAGTGTTTTGATGTTTCTGTTGACCAAATACCCCTCTCCGTGTACATCATCACAGTACAGCGTTTTGATGTTTCTGTTGACCAAATACCCCTCTCCGTGTACATCATCACAGTACAGCGTTTTGATGTTTCTGTTAACCAAATACCCCTCTCCGTGTACATCATCACAGTACAGCGTTTTGATGTTTCTGTTAACCAAATACCCCTCTCCGTGTACATCATCACAGTACAGCGTTTTGATGTTTCTGTTAACCAAATACCCCTCTCCGTGTACATCATCACAGTACAGCGTTTTGATGTTTCTGTTAACCAAATACCCCTCTCCGTGTACATCATCACAGTACAGCGTTTTGATGTTTCTGTTAACCAAATACCCCTCTCCGTGTACATCATCACAGTACAGCGTTTTGATGTTTCTGTTGACCCAATACCCCTCTCCGTGTAAGCAGTTTCAGTTTCAGTTTCTCAAGATGACGTCTCCGCGTTTGGAACGAATTCCATATGCACTAACGTCACATATACCATGTGTATGGTGATCATGGCACAAGACTTAAGCCTGCACATAAACCCATGAGCTGGCCAGGTCCTGAGGCCCTACCTAGACTATGTTTTACCTAGTCTATATTTTATACTGGTATTTTATCAGCCTACCACTGGAATAATCTTGGTTACATGTAAATAGCATGTGTATCTTTGTATCTTACCTTCAAAAACGGAACATATATATGAAGTAAATAAATAATTAAAGGTCTGAATCACAGCACAAGTAGCTATCCTGTATAAACTCACTCTCACATGACAGAAACGCACCCACCCACCCCCCCACCCCCAGTCAATGCACAAAAATGCTCAGCTGTCTATCAATTAGGTAGAGACAATATTTTCTTATTCATAACTAGGTATATAAGTATGTGAGTTAGGCGAAGACAATATTTACATCCCAGTACAGCGTTTTGATGTTTATGTTGACCCAAAACCCCAGTCCACGCGCATGTTTGTCCTGTATAGAGATCCAAAACAAGTACGACTGCCCGCGCCCAAGCAAACAGGAACCAGAAGAACAAGCAAACCAAAGTAAGCGTGTATTCAACACAATTCAAGACAAGCGCAAATTTCCGGCCAACCGGCCTTTGTCAAGCGCGAATGCACGGTCACAAACAGACCACAAACAACACCAAACAACGGATAATAAGAAGAGGACTAAAAACTTCCCTGCCGCCTCGTCCTGTGGATAAAAAGGGACCTCGTTCAATGGACGAGGCGGCAGGGAAGTTTTTAGTCCTCTTCTTATTATCCGTTGTTTGGTGTTGTTTGTGGTCTGTTTGTGACCGTGCATTCGCGCTTGGCAAAGGCCGGTTGGCCGAAAATTTGCGCTTGTCTTGTCTTGTTGTGTTGAATACGCGCTTGCATTGGTTTTGCTTGTTCTTCTGGTTCTTGTCCTGTATAGTACAAAACACGCCCTACTTTTATCTGTTCTTCTCCGTTGATTTTCCAACCTGGCAGAGGCCGAGAATGTACCTGGAGTATCTGTCCATCTTTTGGGTCAGTTCTTTCAGTGTTCCTGTCTGCCGGATTGGTCTTACAGTCCAGGTGGCAAAAGCGATGGTGTTCCTTCTAACGGTTGTTCTGTGGTTTTCCGGCAGTAGCGTATGCTTCTTGTGATGGCGGCAGACACAAGGTCATTCGTAAAGAAGATTAGGAAAAGACAGGCAACATTTATAAGCCATTTTATGAGGGAAGGGGAATTAGAGCACCTGGTCACAACAGGGAAAGAGAGCGCTGGGTAGACCCAGGGAGAAAATATTGAACGGACTTGCAGGGTGGCTGAGGACAGAGAGGGTGGAAGATGTGTTTGCGCCGACAAGGGATAGATACATATGGAGGGCCATGATTGCCAAAACCATGCAGCAGGGCACATGATGATGATGGTGATGAGCGTATGTTTCGCGTCCACCCCGGTGGACGTCTGTGGATGGTGAGATCCTTGGTGGTCCGAGCAACTGATAGGGTCAGTGTGTGTGTGTCCTCATTTGTCATGGGGCGTGTCGTGGGCAGACCCAATATGGATCAGCCCATCCCTCTCCAGGTCACTTTTTTTTGGGGGGGGGGGGGAGAAGGGAGGGGTTTTCATTTCCCACATGCGGCAGATTATATTAATGGATTACATGGTTTCCAGTAGCAGAGAACGACCTTTGACCTGAGTGGTGTGATAGTAGGGTCAACGTGAAGCTTTTGCTATGACAGTGGTGACAGTATCTTCACACAACTCAATTTGCATGATTTGTTTTGGCTTTTGTTCACACCCGTTTATAAGTGGATATAGGCTCCTGAACAACACATTTCGTATTGACATTCTGTCTGTCTCTACCTGTCTGTCTCTACCTCTCTGTCTCTACCTGTCTGTCTCTGCCTGTCTGTCTCTACCTGTCTGTCTCTACCTGTCTGTCTCTACCTGTCTGTCTCCGCCTGTCTGTCTCTACCTGTCTGTCTCTGCCTGTCTGTCTCTACCTGTCTGTCTCTACCTGTCTGTCTCTACCTGTGTGTCTCTACCTGTCTGTCTCTACCTGTCTGCCTGTCTGTCTGTCTCTGTCTGTCTGTCTCTACCTGTCTGTCTCTACCTGTCTGTCTCTGCCTGTCTGTCTCTACCTGTCTGTCTCTGCCTATCTACCTCTGCCTGTCTGTCTCTGCCTGTCTGTCTCTCCCTGTCTGTCTCTGCTTATCTGTCTGTCTCTACCTGTCTGTCTCTACCTGTCTGTCTCTGCCTGTCTGTCTCTACCTGTCTGCCTCTACCTGTCTGTCTCTACCTGTCTGTCTCTACCTGTCTGTCTCTGCCTGTCTGTCTCTGCCTGTCTGTCTCTGCCTGTCTGTCTCTGCCTGTCTGTCTCTGCCTGTCTGTCTCTACCTGTCTGACTCTGCCTGTCTGTCTCTACCTGTCTGTCTCTGTCTGTCTGTCTCTATCTGTCTGACTCTACCTGTCTGTCTCTACCTGTATGCCTCTACCTGTCTGTCTCTACCTGTCTGTCTCTACCTGTCTGTCTCTGCCTGTCTGTCTCTGCCTGTCTGTCTCTGCCTGTCTGTCTCTGCCTGTCTGACTCTGCCTGTCTGTCTCTGCCTGTCTGTCTCTGTCTGTCTGTCTCTATCTGTCTGTCTCTACCTGTCTGTCTCTACCTGTCTGTCTCTACCTGTCTGTCTTTGCCTGTCTGTCTCTGCTTGTCTGCCTCTGCCTGTCTGTCTCTACCTATCTGTCTCTGCCTGTCTGTCTCTGCCTGTCTGTCTCTGCCTGTCTGTCTCTACCTGTCTGTCTCTACCTGTCTGTCTCTACCTGTCTGTCTCTACCTGTCTGCCTCTACCTGTCTGTCTCTACCTGTCTGTCTCTACCTGTCTGTCTCTACCTGTCTGCCTCTACCTGTCTGTCTCTACCTGTCTGCCTCTACCTGTCTGTCTCTGCCTGTCTGTCTCTACCTGTCTGTCTCTGTCTGTCTGTCTCTATCTGTCTGCCTCTACCTGTCTGTCTCTACCTGTCTGCCTCTACCTGTCTGCCTCTGCCTGTCTGTCTCTGCCTGTCTGTCTCTGCCTGTCTGTCTCTGTCTGTCTCTGCCTGTCTGTCTCTTGCCTATCTGTCTCTACCTGTCTGTGTCTGCTTGTCTGTCCTCTGCTTGTCTGTCTCTACCTGTCTGTCTCTACCTGTCTGTCTCTGTCTGTCTGTCTCTGTCTGTCTGTCTCTGCCTGTCTGTCTCTGCTTGTCTGTCTCTACCTGTCTGTCTCTACCTGTCTGTCTCTGTCTGTCTGTCTCTGCCTGTCTGTCTCTGCTTGTCTGTCTCTACCTGTCCTTCTCTACCTGTCTGTCTGTCTGTCTGTGCCTGTCTGTCTCTACCTGTCTGTCTCTG
>JAPXFY010000023.1:3055841-3080841 GCA_030674185.1 Monoplex corrugatus
GTGTCTGTGTGTTTGTCTGTGCGTGTTTGTCTGTCTGTGTGTCTGTCTGTGTATCTGTTTATTTGTTTGACTGTCTATCTGTGTGTCTGTATTTGTGTCTGTCTGTGTGTCTGTGTGTCTGTCTGTCTGTCTGTCTTATCTTTGAATAGTAAATATATTTTCTTGTTTCAGATGTTTTTCTTTGACTGTCTTTTGGTCTGATTGTCTGTCTGTCTGTCTGTCTATTTGTATATGTCTTTGTGTATGTGTGTGCGTGTATGTGCACACGCGTGTCTCTGTCTCTGTCTGTCTGTCTGTCTTTCTGTCTGTCTGTCTCTGTCTCTCTCTCTCTCGATCTTTCTTTCTCTGTCTCTGTCTCTGTCTCTCTCTGTCTCTCTGTTTCTGTCTCTCTCTGTCTCTGTCTCTGTCTGTCTGTCTCTCTCTCTCTCTCTCACACACAACGCACTCTCTCTCTCTCTCTCTCTCTCGTTCTCTCTCTCTCTCTCTCTCTCTCTCTCTCTCTCTCCCTTCTCTCTCTGTCTCTGTCTCTGTCTATCTGTCTGTCTCTGTTCCTCACTGTCTCTGTCTGTCTCTCCCTTTCTGTCCCTCTCTATCTCTGTCCGTCTCTCTCTGTCTCTGTCTCTGTCTGTCTGTCTGTGTTTGTCTCTCTGTCCCTGTCTGTGTCTGTCTGTCTGTCTGTCTGTCTGTGTCTGTCTGTCTGTCTCTCTGTCTCTCTCTCTTTCTGTCTCTCTCGTTGCCTTCCGGGTCTCCGAAGGGACGCGCATTCAAAAGTAGGTGCATAAACATTGTGGGTTTTTTTGTATGTGTGTTGTCAAAGTCTTCTAGCATGCCTGCAGAAAGACTTCCAGCATCGTCAGAAAGTTTTCTTAATACAGTGCTGCAAGAACGTGAGAGGTCCATATTCAATACTCAGTCAGACTGGTATATTCTCCACCTCCCCCTCCCCCAACCACACACACACACACTAAACCTTGAGTGTCAATGTGGGTGTTGTTAAGTCTTATCTTGAAGTCGAAAAAAAACTTTTGTTTTTATATACAGTATGCATTTAGCGCATAAAAAAAAAAATCCAAAGGCAACAAGATTTGTCCCTGGCAAATTTCTTCAGAAAAGTCCACTTTTTTCGGTAAATAGAAGAGAGAGAAAGAAAGAAAAAAGGAAAATAAAGGAAAAAGAAAAGTGGCTGAGTGCTACAGGGATATGATTTCTGCAGGGAAGGCTGCCAGCTTTCAGATGAATTTTCGTTGCCAAACAAACAGAAATGAAAAACAAAATACAATCAAACACAACGTGATTGTAAGAAAACGCGTATAACGCCATGTTCCCTTCATGCGCTCTTTTCAGTGGCAGATACATAGCCCAGGGTATTCGACATCGTGGACGAAAGAATATTAATGTGGCTTTACTCTAAATATTGTTTTCTCTTTTTATTTCATTATCACTCTCCCTCATCCTTCACCAGCATCCCATCCCCTCCCCCTCCATCCACTACCCTTACGCCAGCTTCTGCTTCATTTTTTTTTCTTCCGGGAGAAAATGTGTTGAAGTATATTGAGTTTGTGAAGAAGAGAGGCTGATTTGGCCAATGAAATCCGAAAATGGACGCTGGCATCGTGTGTGTGGTGTGTTGTGTGTGTGTGTGTGTGGTGTGTGTGTGTGTGTGTGTGTGTGTGTGTGTGTGTGTTAGTGTGTGTGTGTTGTGTTGTGTGTGTGTGTGTGTATGTGTGTGTGTGTGTGCGTGTGTATGTGTGTGTGTGTGTGTGTGTGTGTGTGTGTGTGTGTGTTGTGTGTTGTTTGTGTGTGTGTGTGTTGTGTGTTTGTGTGTGTGTTGTGTGTGGTTTGTGTGTTGTGTGTGTGTGTGTGTTTGTGTGTGTGTGTGCACTGGTTTCTGGTTTGGTATGTATGTGCATAGGTGTTTACGTGTTTGCGTGTGTGTGTGTGTGTGTGCGTGCGTGTGTGTGTGTGCGTGTGTGTGTGTGTGTGTGTGTGTGTGTGTGTGTGTGTGTGTGTGTGTGTGTGTGTGTGTGTGTGTGTGTGTGTTTATGAACAGGTTTATGGTTTGTATAGAGAAGTGCAGAGACGTGTGCGTGTATGCGTGTGTGTGCGTGCTTGTGTGTATGTGTGTGTCTGTGATTGTCTGCGTGTGTTTGTCCGTCTGTTTGTCTGTGTGTCTGCGTGTCTGTGTCAACATGAGAGAGTTATTCATGAAAGCCAAAGCCCCATTTGAAGAAATCAAAATCACTATGAAAACTTAAAAGTATACATTCTTTCTTTGCGATAATGCTTTCAACATTATGTATTCTCAATATGGATCGCATAGCCATACTTCCATAACATAACAAGAGCATATAGATTTCAATGTAATTAATATCAACACATTTGTAGAAACTATCTTAAAGGTAAGATAATCTCTCTTCTCTTAAAAGCTTTACAGATTTACGTTGCCGTATTTCTACCGGTATGTTCATTTTTTGAGGCTGTTAGTATTATCAGTCTTCAGTCGTTTGGATTATGGTCATATTTAGGCTGAATTAACTGATGTCTCACCCCCGTTGGGTTGCCGGGGGCTCTTTCAGTATAAATAGTATCCCTACCTTCTGGAAATTCTGTGCTAGAAATTTCCTCTTTTCTGTCACTTTCTTTATTTTTTGCCTTGTTGCCTTGCTTTCTGTCATTTCTACTTATTTTCTGCCTTAATGGTCCATTCACATGTATTTTTTCGATAAAGTCTTACGCGCTTTTTCTTCAGATTGATAATTGAGTACATGTATTAAGTGCATTTTTTGGCTCTAAGGAGGTGAGATATGCGGAAGCAATTTTAGGTAATTTATGCCTGTTTTTATATATGTTTTGGTGTCCTTATGTATGCTTATATTTGTATTCAGGTGTGTTTTTTAAATCTCTCCTGTGCGATAAATCGGACGGAATGGTCCTACGCCGGGGGTATGTCCTTAGATTATGTGCGCGAATGCATTGATATGTGTACTTAATTTTCTTTTCTTTTTTTTTTTTCCTGTTGAACTTTTGTGTGTTTTGAAGCGGTTATAGCCCTGATATGGCTCTGCGCAGTCGGCTGGGCTTTAAACAACAATAACAGAAAAAAAGAAAGAAACTGATGTCTCGTGTCTTCCAGGGATTGACACATAGAATAAAGTGAATATCATTTTCAGTACGTAATGGATATTTTGCTGCCTCTTCACCACATCTTTATTTCAATAAGCATTGATAAGTCAGAGAATCATCATCATCATCATCATCATCATCATCATGTGCCCTGCCGCATGGCGTTGGTGATCATGGCCCTCCATATGTATCTATCATTTGTTGCTGCAAGTACATCTCCCACCCTCTCTGTCCTCAGCCACTCTGCAAGTCCGTCCAATATTTTCTCCCTGGGTCTACCTGATGTTCTCTTTCCCTCCAGCTTCCCTGTAGTGACCAGGTGCTTTGATTTTTTTCCTTAGAAAATACAAAATCTAAACCGTGTGAACATATAACTGATGAATCTGTCGAAGTTCAACAAAAGATATGGTTCAATCTCCTGTATTGTGTAAAAACATGACCAGTCTTTATATGACGATTTCAGTTTTATCATCTGCAACTAACTCATCTTTGTTTGAACACTTTTATAAAAGAGTTTATACAAGCCACACACTGATTTTCCCAGACGTATAAGAAAGAGACTCGATTCACTTTTCCTCTGCTAGCTAGTTGTAATAACGTTTGGCATGCCTTTTAAGGTCATTAGTGGTCTTCCATTCTCGTTAGTTTCACCAGTATGGCACACAACACGTTTCACAGTTGAAGGAAAGTTTAGCCTGCTAACTCTCTGTATATGAAGTCATTTGATATGCTGATAGTAGCTCCTAATCTTATTTTCACCCCAAACAGTTCAGTCATCGAAGATGCTTGTCTAGAGCCCGTATCCCAGAACCATACAACAAAGTGAATTTGCGTATCAAACAATATTTGTGTATCAAACAATTTCAAGAACAAGTTTACTGACGTACTATTTGGTTTATTCAGATAATTTTCAATACTGAAGGCGGCTCGTTTTTTGTTCTACTTGCTGGATCTTGGCACGCAAAACTGAAACCTGATCATGTCGGAAACTTTATTCATAAATATTGATATGAATCGACGACAGGCATCTTTGTATTGTTATATAAATGTTTTAGTCATCATCATCATCATGATGTGCCCTGCCGCATGGCGTTGGTGATCATGATCCTCCATATGAATCTATCCCTTGTCTCTACAAGTGTATCTCCCACCCTCTCTGTCCTCACCATCCTGCAAGTCCGTCCAATATTTTCTACCTGGATCTACCTGGTGTTCTCTTTCCCTCCAGCTTTCTGTTGCGACCAGGTGCTCTAATTCCTCTTTCTTCATAACTTGTCCTATCAGTGTTGATTGTATTTTCCTAATCTTCTTTATTAATGATCTTTCTTTTTAGTATTTGCCAAATTCCACCTTTCTAAAGACCATTACATTACTGTTGCCCATGCTACGGTTATAAGCTGCAGCTGACGTCCTGCTGTATGAAGACTGTTTAGCTGTGTCTGTAAACCAAGTAGGTTTTGTGATAATGATCATGGTAATGATGATGACGACGATGATGATGATAGTTAGTAGTATTAGTAGTATTAGTAGCAATAGTAGTAGTAGTAGTAGTAGCAATAGAAGGAGTGGCAGTAGTAGTAGTAGTAGTAGTAGTAGCAGCAGCAGTAGTAGTAGTATGCTGGCTAATTTTAAAATGAATCATTTTTGCTTTAGCTTTTGTCATATAAAACACTGAGAAATGCTCTGTTCAGTTACACAAGCTTTTCTATGATTTGTAAGTAAAACAAAAGATATACTGTTCAGATTGGATACGTCATATTTAGGAAATACTTATCGAGAAGGGTTTTGATTTTGCTTGGGAATATCAGTTTTGAAAAGAAATACACATTTTGTAAAAATGTTACTCACTCACTCCAGGATAATTACCAGCAAGTCTTGAGGAGAGATTAGAAAAAAAAGTAATAAATGCTTATTTTATCGAAATTACAAAAACAATTGTAGAATAGAGAAATAGATTACACAGTTATCATATATTTATGTTTCCTTTGATTAAATTTCCATGTAGCTGTCACAGGCTTCAGATTGAGTTAGGTAGAGTAGATAGACAAAGGAGAATATGTTATTTTTTTTGTGATGACGATGCCCTAGGCAATGTGTTTCAGTTTATTTTCAAATATTCTAAATTCCATGATGACCCATTGAAGTTTATCCACAAAAATGTCTGTCAGTTATGTTCTTAATTACAAGATGATCGACTGAAGTTTATCCATAAACATTTCTGTCAGTTATGTTCTATATTCCGTGATGACCGATTGAAGTTTATTCCACAAAAATGTCTGTCAGTTATGTTCTATATTCCGTGATGACCGATTGAAATTTATCCACAAAAATGTCTGTCAGTTATGTTCTATATTCCGTGATGACCGATTGAAATTTATCCACAAAAATGTGTCAGTTATGTTCTAAATTCCATAATGACCATTGAAGTTTATCCATAAAAATGTCTGTCAGTTAAATCAACGTTCTCATTGGGCAACTTTATTCCTGGAAGGAAAGGTCAATTAAAATTAGCGCAATTCATCAAACGTTCTAAATTTGTGTAGTTATTTCTGATATTTTGAGTATTCTCTCATAAGACAGTTTCAGATGTACCTTTTATCTGTTGAATTGTTATCAGAGTGGCAGAATGGTTCAGACCTTCACCTGCCACTTTAACTAAACTCGAGGTTTTCGTGGGTTCGTTTCCTGTTTAGGTCTCGACTTTTCTCCTCAGTGTGACCGGAAATTGAACTGAACGTCTAGTCCTTCGGAAGGGGACGAAAAACGAGTCGGACCTGTGCGCCTCTGGCCGGATGCACGTAAAAGAACCCACGGCAGTTGAAAATTGTGAAGAGCAGGACATTCGCCCGGCAGCCATGGTATAAAATATAGGAGAAATATTCATTTGTCAGGGCCCTCACCTTGACGGTCAGTTAACATTCCTGATTTATTTGATGTAATTCCATAGACCAGGAAAAACATAGTCTAGGTAGGGCCTCAGGACTTGGCCAGCTCATGGGTTTATGTGCAAGGTTAAGGCTTGTGCCATGATCACCATACGCGTGGCACCTGTGACGTTAGTGCATATGGAATTCGTTCTGAGTGTGGTGACGTCGTCTTGAGAAACTAAAACTGTGCATTGACAAGGCCCAAATGAGAAGGATGAGTTGAGGGGGGGGGGGGGGGAATGGAGCCTGTGAAACACTAAACTGTTATCACCAGAATTATGACAGCACTAGGATAGTCAGCAAGCCAGCCAATCTTTTGTTGTTGTTGTTGTGTTGTTGTTGTGGGTACGGATTGAACTCAAGATATCAGATCTTGAGTGCACTGTATCAACCGAACCACTGAGCCAGTCCTGTGCTACCTCAGGACCTGGCCAGCTCATGGGTTTATGTGCAAGGTTAAGGCTGTGCCATGATCACCATACACACGGCACCTGTGACGTTAGTGCATATGGAATTTGTTCCGAACTCGGAGACGTCATCTTGAGAAACTGAAACTGAAACTGAAACTGAAACTGAAGCTTTTCTGAAGTTCTGGTCAAAATAAATAAATAGGTGGCGCTACGCTATGGCGATGCGCTCACAGCGGGGAGAGCAGTCCGAGTTTCAAATGGAAAACCCATTGAGACAAAAAGGATGAACTTAGACGTTGTGTACATAGCTATGTGGGCGTGGCAACGTGTCATATTATCAAACTCCAATGTTGCACTGTCTGTAGGGCGTTGTCTTATCACTGAGGCCGGCATGTCAAGATAAGGTGACTCATGGAACTCAGCATCCGTGTGTGGGGTGTGTGTGTGTGTTGTGTGTGTGTGTGTGTGTGTGGGTGTGTGTGTGTGTGTGTGTGTGTGTGTGTGTGTGTGTTGTGTGTGTGTTTGGTGTGTGTGTGTGTGTGTGTGTGTGGTGTGTGTGTGTGTGTGTGTGGTGTGTGTGTGTAGGGGGGGAGAGGAAGAGAGATAGAGATACCGGATGACAATTTCGGTCAAGGGTCACACACCTAGAAGGTAGTGTACTCTAGCTCAAGATGCTTCTCTCTCTCTCTCTAACTTCTCTAACTCTAACTCTCTAAATCTCTCTCTCACTCTCTCTCTAACTTTCTAACTCTAACTCTCTCTAAATGTCTCTTTAAATCTCTCTCTCTAAATCTCTTCTCTAAATCTCTCTCTAAATCTCTCTCTCTCTCACACACACACACTTCCTTTTGCTCTCTCTCTCTCTCTCTCTCTCCTCTCTCTCTCTCCCTTCTCTCTTTCTATGACTTTCCTTTCTCTCTCTCTCTCTTCTCTCTCTCTCTCTCTCTCTCTCTCCTCTCTCCTTTCTTCTCTCTTTCTATGACTTTCCTTCTCTCTCTCTCTCTCTTCTCTCTCTCACACACACACACACACTCTCTCTCTCACACACACACACACACTCTCTGTCTGTCTGTCTGTCTGTCTGTCTGTCTCTCTCTCTCTCTCCCTCTCGCTGTCTCCCCCCTCCCCCCATCTCTTTTTCGTTCTCTTTCGTCTCTTTTTGTCTCTCTCTGTACTTCTCTCCCTCTCTGTTTCACCCTCACACAGAGATAGATAGATAGATAAAAAGAGAGAGAGGGGGGGGAGGGAGAGAGGCAGAGACACACACACACACACACAGATAGATAGACAGATAGATTGAGAGAGAGAGAGAGAGAAGAGAGAGAGGACAGACAGACAGACGAGAGAGAGACGAGAGACAGAGAGAGAGAGAGACAGAGAGAGAGAGGGGTACACGCAGATGGAATGCTAGTGTTGGCAGAATTGCCGTGGTGCCTTGAGGCAGGGCGGGTGGGGCGGGTAGCCATTCCAGTATCGGTCCATTGCTCCTGCACATGCACGCTACACGCGCTTTCCTTATGCATTCCTCGTGCCTGGCTGCACGTGCAGTGAAGGGTGCACAAGCAGAACACCATGTGCAGATTGGAGGATGGAGGGTCAGAGGGAGAGGTCACGTGGTTCAAAGAGTGGGGGGGGGGATGGGGGGGAATGGGAGTGAAGGTGGAGTAACGAAGTTGACTGTGTGCACCTGTGTTGTGTGTACAGTCGTTTATTGACAGATATTTGAAACCTTTGATTTAGGATTCACATACACACGGATAGGACTCCATGTGGTATCCACACAAAATGCCAGGCCAGTGTGTGATAGACGGGGAAAGTCTGTGTTTTATCGAATGGTCAGCAGACAACAACATATAGACAATGGTCAGCAGACAATAACATACAAACAATGGTCAGCAGACAATAACATACAGACAATGGTCAGCAGACAACAACATACAGACAATGGTCAGCAGACAATGGTCAGCAGACAATAACATACAGACAATGGTCAGTAGACAATAGCATACAGACAATAACATACAGACAATGGTCAGCAGACAATAACATACAGACAATGGTCAGCAGACAATAACATACAGACAATGGTCAGCAGACAATAGCATACAGACAATAACATACAGACAATAGTCAGCAGACAATAACATACAGACAATGGTCAGCAGACAATAACATACAGACAATGGTCAGCAGACAATAACATACAGACAATGGTCAGCAAGACAATAACATCAGACAATGGTCAGCAGACAATAACATACAGACCAAATAACATACAGACAATGGTCAGCAGACAATAACATAAAAGATAATGGTCAGCAGACAATAACATACAGACAATGGTCAGTCAGACAATAACATACAGACAATGGTCAGCAGACATCAACATACAGACAATGGTCAATAGACAATAACATACAGACAATGGTCAGCAGACATCAACATACAGACAATGGTCAGCAGACAATAACATACATACAATGGTCAACAGACAATAACATACAGACAATGGTCAGCAGACACAAATACAGACAATACATACAGACAATGGTCAACAGACAACAACATACAGACAATGGTCAGCAGACAACAACATACAGACAATGGTCAGCGACAATAATACAGACAATGGTCAACAGACAACAACATACAGACAATGGTCACAGACAACAACATACAGACAATGGTCAGCAGACAATAACATACAGACAATGGTCAGCAGACAACAACATACAGACAATGGTCAGCAGTCAACAACATACAGACAATGGTCAGCAGACAACAACATACAGACAATGGTCAGCAGACAACAACATACAGACAATGGTCAGCAGACAACAACATACAGACAATGGTCAGTAGACAACAACATACAGACAATGGTCAGTAGACAACAACATACAGACAATGGTCAGTAGACAACAACATACAGACAATGGTCAGTAGACAACATACAGACAATGGTCAGTAAGACAACATACAGACAATGGTCAGTAGACAACACATACAGACAATGTCAGTAGACAACAACATACAGACAATGGTCAGTAAAAACAACATACAGACAAATGGTCAGTAGACAACAACATACAGACAATGGTCAGTAGACAACATACATACAGACAATGGTCAGTAGACAACTACAAAACAATACAGAACAACAAATACAGACAATGGTCAGTAGACAACAACATACAGACAATGGTCAGTAGACAAAACAACAACAACAAGAACAACAACAACAACATAGAAACAACATACAACAACAACAACAACAAACAAACATACAACAATGGTCAGTGAAACAACATACAGACAATGGTCGTAGACAAAACAACATACAACAACATACAACAATGGTCGTAGACAAAACATAAGACAACATAGACAACAACATACAACAAAACAACAACAACAAGTCAACAAGTCAGACAACAACATACAGACAACAACATACAAACAACAACATCAGCAATGTAGAACAACAAAACAACAACAAACAACATACAGAACAACAACATACAGCAACAACATACAGACACAACACAGACATGGTCAGTAACAACAACATACAGACAACACATACAGAACAACAACAACAATGGTCAGTAGACAACACATACAGACAAGTCAAGACAACAACATACAGACAACACATATAGCAACAACATACAACAATGGTCGTAGACAACATAACAACAATGCATAAAACAAACATACAGACAAGTCAGAAACACATCAGACAAGTCAAACAACATAACAACAACAACAACAGACAACAAAATACAGACATGTCAGAGACAACACATACAGACAAGGTCATGACAACAACATACAGACAACAACATACAACAAAACATACAGACATGGTCAGTAGACAACAACATACAAACAAGCAGCAACACAACAAGGCAAAACAACAACAACAACAAATACAGAACAACATACAACAACAACAACAACAACAATACAGACAACATAACACAACTACAGACAACATACACAACAACAACATACAGACAATGGTCAGTAGACAAAACATACAGACAACAATACAGACACAACATACAGACAACAAGACATGACAACATAACAACAAAACAACAACACACAACAATACAGACAACAACATACAGACAACAACAACAAATGTAGAAACAACAAACAGACAAGGTCAGTAGACAACATACAAACAACAACAACAACAACAAACATAGACAACAAACATAACAACAAAACAACAACATACAAACACAACAACAGACAACAACATACAGACAACAACATACAGACAATCAAGACAACAACATACAGACAACAACATACAACAACAAAACAACAACAACAATAGCAACAAATACAACAACAACAACAACAACATAAAACAACAACAACAACAATCAGACAAAACATACAGACAACAACAACAACAACAACAACAACAACAACATAGCAAAACACAACAACAAATACAACAACAACAAGCACAACGATACACAAAACAACAACAACAACAGACAACAAATACAGACAACAAATACAGACAATGGTCAGTAGAAAACAACAACAACAACATACAAACAACAACATACAGACAATGGTCAGTAGACAACAACATACAGAAACACATACAGACAACAACACAGACAAACTACAGAAGGCTAGACAACATACGAAAAACATACAGAACAACATACAGACAAGTCAGTAGACAACAACATACAATGGTCAGTAGACAAACATACGACACAACATACAACAAACATCAGACAAAACAAACAACAACAACAACATACAGAACAACATACAGACAACAAACAACAAACAACAAACAACAACAACAAACAACAACAACAACAACACATACAAACAAACATACAACAACAAATACAGACAAACATACAGACAACAAATACAGACAACAACATACAACAACAACATACAGACAATGGTCAGTAGACAACAACAACAACAAAACAACAAAACAACAACAGAGCAATGGTCAGTAGACAACAACATACAGACAAGTCATAGACAAACATAAGACAACAACATACAGACAATGGCAGTAGACAACAACATACAGACAACAACATACAGACAACAACACAACAACACATACAGACAATGGTCAGTAACAAAACATAAGACAACAACATACAGACACAACAACAGACAACAACATACAGACAATGGTCAGAGACAACAACATACAGACAACAACATACAGACAATGGTCAAGACAACAACATACAGACAATGGTCAGTAGACAACATACAGACAATGGTCAGTAGACAACATAAGACAATTCAGTAGACAAAACATACAGACAATGGTCAGTAGACAACAACATACAGACAATGGTCAGTAGACAACAACATACAGACAACAACATACAGACAATGGTCAGTAGACAACAACATACAGACAATAACATACAGACAATGGTCAGTAGACAACAACATACAGACAAACAACATACAGACAATGGTCAGCAGACAAAAACATACAGACAATGGTCAGCAGACAATAACATACAGACAATAACATACAGACAATGGTCAGTAGACAACAACATACAGACAACAACATACAGACAATGGTCAGCAGACAATAACATACAGACAATGGTCAGCAAGCAATAACATACAGACAATGGTCAGCAGACAATAACATACAGACAATGGTCAGCAGACAATAACATACAGACAATGGTCAAAGTGATATACAAAGGACAGAGGTCAGTGTAGGTGAACTTCTTCATGAGGACGAAGAAGCGTGATATAGAGACAATGGTGGAAGTGATATGTAAATAACAAAGGTCAATGTGGGTTGTATTCTTTACGAAGAAAGATATGTAAATAACAAAGGTCAATGTGGGTTGTATTCTTTACGAAGAAAGATATGTAAATAACAAAGGTCAATGTGGGTTGTATTCTTTACGAAGAAAGATATGTAAATAACAAAGGTCAATGTTGGTTGTATTCTTTACGAAGAAACCAGGGTCGGTGATGATGATCAGTGTCATCTAGGATAGCGAAAAGAGAACAGAGAGAGAAAGTTAATGGGACCCGGAGCACCAAGGCCTCACCACTCTCAGAACAATCACCTCAACCACAGGTGTTGTTTGAACGGCCGTGAAAGTGGCCAGGCATGATGCTCCAGACACAGCCCATGTTGCTGTGCTATGGAGAGAATGGTGGAAGTGGCATGTAAAGAACAAGATTGAGGCAGCCGAGATGTGGTTTCTAAGAAGGATGTTGAGAGTTCCATGGACAGCAAAGAAAACAAAACGAGACAGTCTTGATGGAGGCAGACACAAGAAGATCATTCATAAGGAAGATTAGGAAAAGGCAGGCAACATTTATAGGCCATTTTATGAGGAAAAGGGAATTGGAACACCTGGTCACACACAACGGGAAAGCTGGAGGGAAAGAGAGCACCGGGTAGACCCAGGGAGAAGATACTAGACGGACTTGCAGAGTGGCTGGGGACAGGGAGGGTGGAAGAGATGCTTGAGGCAACAAGAGATAGAGACAGATGGAAGTCAAAAATCGCCAACGCCATGCGGCAAGACACCTGATGATGGTGATGATGATATTCTTTACGAAGGAAGGAGGGTTGGTGATGATCAGTGTCATCTATGATAGCCAAAAGAGAAGAGAAAGAAAGAGTAGTCTGTGTTGTGGAAATTCCAGCGGTCAGTGTGATGATAAAACAGTGGTCAACTAAATGAAGCCACTTCCGAGCCCGTGGGACAATGCGTGTTTGAAAATCGGCAGGCATCAGGTTGAAATCAGAAAAACACACGGATACACAAATAGAATCGGAACGTGTATTCAATATAACTTTCAGTTTCAGTTTCAGTTTCAGTTTCTCAAGATGACGTCTCCGCGCTCGGAACGAATTCCATATGCACTAACGTCACAGGTACCACGTGTATGGTGATCATGGTACAAGCCTTAAGCCTGCACATAAACCCATGAGCTGGACAGGTCCTGAGGCCCTACCTAGACTATATTTTACCTAGTCTGTATTTTATACTGGTATTGTATCAGCGTATCACTGGAATAATCTTGGTTACATTTAAATGACATGACTTTCTGTGTATCTTATCTTCAAAAGAGGAACATACATATAAAGTGAATAAATAAATAAATAAATAAAGGTCTGAATCACAACACAACTAGCTGTTCTGTATAAATTCGTCTCACATGACAGAAAGACTCCTTCCCCAAGTCAAAACACAAAGCCTCAGATATCATCTAGGTGAAGACAATATTTTCTTAATCGTAGCCCCACCAGTCTGTCGTTCACTTCCGATGAAAGAAAAGAGGACATACATAGGTATGTAAGTAAGTGAGTGAGTAAGTAAGTGAATGAATAAGTAAGTAAATATTTACATAAGTAGGTAAATAAATAAAATGAGTTAAATGAGTAAGTATATACGTAAATAGGTCCATAAAGTAAGAAAGTAAGTAAATATATGCATAAATAGGTAAATGAATAGGTCAATAAAGTAAGAAAGTAAGTATATGCGTAAATAGGTAAGTAAATAGGTCAATAAAGTAAGAAAGTAAGTAAATATATGCGTAAATAGGTAAATAAATAGGTCAATAAAGTAAGAAAGTAAGTAAATATATGCGTAAATAGTAAATAAATAGGTCAATAAAGTAAGAAAGTAAGTAAATATATGCGTAAATAGGTAAAAAAAATACACACAAAAAAGTGCAAATTGTCGACCAACAGGAGCCAATTTGTGCACAAAAGAAAAGACGCCTCTGGTGTTTGGTCAAGCAGGAAGATAATTTATGACTGACATGAAATCATGACCTGTTTCAAAAGCTTGCGTATCAATCATTTTTGTCCTGCTGGATGAAACAACAGGGAATCTTACTGTGTATTTCCTCCTGGATTGTCTTGTGTTCATAATTTTGTTCTTTGTGCGTTTTGTGTACGCTTTGCCAATAACTACACTCGAGATTCCAGAGTTCGATCCCCGTAGAGGCCTCGACTTTTCTCCTCAGTTTTTGACCGGAAAATCGAACTGAACGTCTAGTCTTTTGGAAGGACCCGTGTGCCTTCTGGCTGCGCACGCTAAAGACCCCCACGGCAGTTGAAAGTCGTGAAGAGCAGGGCATTACCCGGCTGTTTTGGTATAAAACGTTTGAGAGATAGGTTGATTTCCCAGGTCCCACCCATTGAAGACCAATTAGCCGTCTTGCCTTTCTGAAGTCTTGGTACGCTTGACAAAGGGCAACTGGCCGAAAAGTTTTGATCCTGCCCTGTTCTGTTATATTGAATTCGAGTTTTGATTCCATTTTTTTTTGTGTTTTCTAATTCCACATTGTTTGAACGCGGGTGGCCACTTTGATGTTGACATTTTCAGTCGATGGAAGCGGTCCCTTTGTTCCAATCTGTGGGATGGAGATTGGGGTTGTCGTGTCACGTGAGTGCAATCACAGCACAGGAAGGAATGGTTAACGCCATCTAGGAGAGAACGAGAGCAGAGATGGTGTGTGTGTGTGTGTGTGTGTGTGTGTGTGTGTGTGTGCGCGCGCGCGCGCGTGTGTGTGTGTGAATGTGTGTGTGTGAGAGTGTGTGGAGGGGGGTGTATATTGCCAACATACAGAGTGAGAGAACGAGAGCAGAGATGGTGTGTGTGTGTGTGTGTGTGTGTGTGTGTGTGTGTGTGTGTGTGTGTGTGTGTGTGTGTGGTGTGGTGTGTGTGTGTGTGTGTAGTGTGTGAGTGTGTTTGTGTGTGTGTGTGTGTGTGTGTGAGTGTGTGAGTGTGTGAGTGTGTGAGTGTGTGTGTGTGTGGTGTGTGGTGTGTGAGTGTGTGTGTGTGTGTGTGTGCTTGCTTGTGTGTGTGTGTGTGTGTTTGATTGTGTGCTTGTGTGTATGTATGTGTGCGTGCGTGCGTGTGTGTGTGTGTATGTGTGTGTGTGCTTGCTTGTGTGCTTGTTGTATGTGTGTGTTGCTGTGTGCTGTGTGTATGTATGTGTGCGTGCGTGCGTGTGTGTGTGTATATGTGTGTGTTTGCTGTGTGTGCTTGTGTGTATGTATCTGTGCGTGCGTGCGTGTGCGTATATATGTGTGTTGTGTGTGTGTGTGTGTGTGTGTGTGTGTGTGTGTGGTGGGGTGTGTGTGTGTGTATGTGTGTTGTGTGCGTGTGTGTTTGTGTGTGGTGTGTGTGTGTGTGTGTGTGTGTGTGTGTGTGTTGTGTGTGTGTGTGTGTGTGGTCTGTGTGTGTGTCTGTGTGTGAATCAGCGACCGACATAACCGCCCTAGAGAGAAGAAGGTCGACAGACCCAGAACAACATGTACACAAGGCAAATTGAAGTGGAGAGCACAAGTTATGATGACCGCTCACACCGGACACTGTGACGACTGACTTCTATAACCCCTTCACTCAGACCATGGGTCATAAACCCTTCATTGCCTGGTGGTCAGGTAAACAACCTTTCCATGTTGGTCTAGCCAGCCCAGGTACATCAAATGACAGACAGGTAACTTGTTTTATTTTTTCTGTTTTTTTTTTCTTGTTCCTAACGTCTGCGCCGACCCAGTGGCGCCGATGCCACGCCCCATATTTGGGCCCCTCACCACACCAACAATCCTAACTCATCCAATCGAGGTCCCAGGGTTGAGAAAAAGGTTCCAGCTTCAAGCTTTAAAAACATTTATTACTCATAGAAATAGCATTACATTCTACTTAACCTGTCTTACAGCTAGTCTGTTACTGCTACTGTATTTTTGTTTAGAGCCCAGCCGACTGCGTAGAGCCATATCAGGGCTATAACCAGTTCAAAACATACACAATACTTCAACTGGAAAAGAAAACGGAAAAGAAAATTAAGTACGTAATAATTTTCATATCAGTGCATTCGCGCACATAATCTAAGGAGATGCCCCTGGCGTTGACCACTCCGTCCAATTTATCGCATATGGATTTAAAAAAAACATACATGAATACACATTTTAAAACAACTTAGGACACCTAAACATACATAAAAACGGGTATGAATTACTAAGAATTGCTTCCGCATATCTCATTTCCCTAGAGCCAAAACTGCACCCAACACATGTAGCCAATTATCAGTCCTAAGAGGAAGTACGGAAAGCTTTATAGAAAACATATCAGGTGACTGGACCAGCAAGGCAGAAAATGATAGGAAGAAATGACAGAAAGCAAAGGAGGAAGAAAGACACAAAAAGAGACAGAAAAGAGGAAATTTCTAGCAGAATTTCTAGAAGGTGGGGGGATACTGTTTATATTGAAAGAGTCCCCGGCATCCCCACGGAGGAACAGTGACAGAAAAGAGGAAATTTCTAGCACAGAATTTCCAGAAGGTGGGGATACCGTTTATACTGAAAGAGCTCTCGGCATCGTCACAGGAGATAGCGGCAGAAAAGAGGAAATTTATTGCTCGGAATTTCCAGAAGATGGGGATTCTATTTATACTGAAAAAGCCCCCGCATCCTTACGTGGGGGGGGGGGGGGAGGGGGGGAGGGGGCACTACAGCTAGTCATTGCCACTCTACACCTATATGTTAAAAAAAAATCCAAGCCCACTGGAACCTGAGATGTCAAATCACCGTGGGGCGACATACAAATCATTCCATGTGCAGCTTTCCATGTGTGAGGTAAATCCAAGATGGATCTGTCGTGTCAGTGGTTCATGAGCACTGTCGCCAGAGGGGAGGGAGAGGGGGGTGCGAGGTGGTAGTGGCTTTATTACCTGGGGTCTCTTTCTGAGTCCGGCTTCGAGATTGAGTGACTGCTGTCGTTGGTAGGGGGGCTTAGGAACAAGTGTCCTTAGTAAGTTGGATCAGAACAGGCACTGTTGATCTCCACTGAGGTGACCGGGCAGCAGTGCGGAGTCTCCTTTCGTGGGTGGGTCTGCAGCGGTTTGACATCTCTGGCTCCTGTGGGCTTCCTATAGCATTGAGATACTGCCTTAGTTACCATGGAGATGGTCGTGTGTTGAGATGCTGGAAGGAGCAGTGATGGGACCAACGCCCACTGGGGCAGCGCAGTGCAGGATGTTTCAGTTTCAGTTCCAGTTTCTCAAGATGACGTCTCCGCGCTCGAAACAAATTCCATGTGGACTAACGTCACAGGTGCCATGTGTATGGTGATCATGGTACAAGCCTTAAGCCTGCACATACATGTATACCCATGAGCTGGCCAGGTCCTGAGGCCCTACCTAGACTATGTTTACCTGGTCTATATTTTATACTGGTATTTTATCAGCCTACCGCTGGAATAATTTTGGTTACATGTAAATGACATGTGTATGTGTGTATCTTACCTTCAAAAAAGGAGAAAAAAATATATGAAGTAAATAAATAATTAAAGGTCTGAATCACAACACAACTAGCCATTCTGTATAAACTCGTCTCACATGACAGAACTCCTCCCCTCTGCTAAGTCAGTGCCCAAATGCTCAGTTGTCTATCAACTAGGTGAAGTAAGTAAATAAGTAAGTAAGTAAGTGAATAAGAAGTAAGTAAGTAGGTGAATAAATACATACAAAATATAGGACTGTGAAGATAAATAAACCGGTAAGAAATGAAAATAACAAATAACAGAAAATTCATGCATATACCCACATCACAGACACACACACACACACACATTCATACACACACATACGCACATACATTCATACACACACACATACATTCATACATAAACATAGATTCATACATACACATATACATTCATACATAGATACATATATTCACACATACACACATACATTCATACATACATATATACATACACATATACATACACACATACATTCATATATACATACATATATTCACACATACACACATACATTCATACATACACACATACATTCATACATACACACAAACATTCATACATATATTGTATATGGAGCACCTGGTCACAACAGGAAAACTGGAGGGAAAGAGAGCGCCAAGTTGATCCAGGGAGAAAATATTGGACGGACTTGCAGAGTGGCTGAAGGCAGAGAGGGTGGAAGATGTGCTCGCGGCAACAAGGGATAGAAACAGATGGAAGGCCATGATCGCCAACGCCATGTGGCAAAGCACTTGATGATGATGATGATTCATACGCACACACACACACACACACACACACATTCATACATAACACACACAACATTCATACATATACATATACAAAATACACCAGGAATATAATGTGTCTGTGTTGAAAGAAGATAACACATAGTCATATTCTTTCATGCGTTCGGGTAAAACGACATATTCCTATACTATCTACGAAGACAGTTTCTGACATATTTGCCTCACCATCCTTAACATTTGAATTTTTGTTAGCCTGTCAAAAAGTCCTCTAGCGAATTATCTTTAACACGCCGTTATTTCACATGTTCAATGTTATGGTTAGCCAACTCTACTGTTTCAGTCGTTAATTATGGTACCGTCATTTGTGAGTTTTCCTTCTCGTCTTCGACACAGTTGTTTTCTGGTTCATTTCTTTTTTTCTGAAGATTGACTGTTTTCAAGTATCCTCTTCACTCCTCATGTATCCTCACTTTTTTTTTAATTCTAAAATCACTTTAGTGAATAAACGTTAAATCAAAAACCACCATGCATCATCATCATCATCATCATCATCATCATCAGGTGCCCTGCCGCTTGGCGTTGGCGACCATGGACTTCCAACCATCTCTATCTCTCGTTGCCCCCAGCATCTCCCTCACACTCTTCATCCCCAGCCACTCTGCAAGTCCGTCCAGCATTCTCTCCCTGGGTCTATCTGGTGCTTTAAAAAAAACAAAAACACCATGCATGCACACAACCATCTCTATCTCTCGTTGCCCCCAGCATCTCCCCCACCCTCCTCGTCCCCAGCCATTCTGCAAGTCCGTCCAGCATTCTCTCTTCCTTGGTCTACCTGGTGCTTTTTTTTTAAACACCATGCATACACACATACAATCAAGTGCAGGAAGAAAGTAAACCAACAAGATGTCAGCAGCAGTAAGCATTCTGTTTGCCGTGGTTGCTATCGAAACCATTTCGGAGCTGACTCTGTATTATGTCTCTGGTCCATCACGTGCTTGTCATCCATCTTTATCTTCAGACTGGCTGTCCCTTCGGTGATGTGTTCAGGTTGGTGTGTGGGTGGGGGTGGGGGTAGTGCTAACCATGTGAAGGGTCAGCCTAATGCTGGCCACGTGCAACACGTGGCTCCGGTTTGCTGCGGGGTTTGCTGGCCAGTGAGCTGAGAGTGACACGGACAGCGTGTTACTTAATCCGCGCACGGCAGTGAAGTGCTAACTACTTATGATGAGCGTGGCGATGAGTGTGATGATGAGGGAAGTGACGTGCTCTGACAGAGTATCAACAAGGGTGATGACGAGTCTCATCAGATTAACCCTTTCCACTCCGTCTGCCCGTCTGCTCCAATCTCACGCCTCATTCTTTTTCTGGACGGCATTACTTAATAATAATAATAATAATGTTTATTTGTATAGCGCATATTCCATATAAAACCGTGCTCACCAGCGCTTTACATTTCGCAAGAAAGGCAAAAGGTGATAAAAATGTTAACAATTACATACACAATAAGATAACAACAAATATTAAAACTATACAAGTAAGAAGACACATAAGAAACCACAGAATATTAAAATTTAAACACTGACTTTGTAATGAAGAAAGATTAACAGATTTTTCATATGAATAAAGAGGCATACTGTGTTTATATATTGCTGCGTGTGTGTGCTTGCGTACGTGTGTGTGTGTGTGTGTACGTGTGTGTGTGTGCGTGCGTGTGCGTTGCTGTGCGCGTGTGTGTTTGTAAGAGTGTGTGTGTGTGTGTGTGTGTGTGTGTGTGTGTGTGTGTGAGAGAGAGAGAGAGAGAGAGAGAGAGAGAGAGTGTGTGTGTGTGTGCGTGTTAACCCTTAACAACCTTTTACTCTCGCATCCTGTCTACCAACTGCAAAAACTTAACCCTTTGGCTCCCTCAACCTATCCACCAGCTTCCTTCAGAGTGTGAGAGAGTCAAAAGATTAAGTGTTTGCTTTGCTAGCATGGTTGACGATGCATGGAGCTGGTGGATAGGGTGAGGGAGTCAAAGGGTTACAATTTTGCTTTGCTAGCATGGTTGACAATGCAGGATGCTGGAGGACAGGGTGCGGGAGTCAGAGGGTTAATTTTTATTTGCTAGCATGGTTGACAATGCAGGATGCTGGTGGACAGGGTGCGGGGGTCAAAGGGTTAATTTTTTTATTTGCTAGCATGGTTGACAATGCAGGATGCTGGTGGACAGGGTGTGGAAGTCAAAGGGTTACAATTTTGCTTTGCTAGCATGGTTGACAATGCAGGAAGCTGTTGGGCAGGGTGTGGGAGTCAAAGGGTTAAGTAAGGGTCTGATAATAGAGTGTGATGACCTCCAAGAAAACAGCAATGAAAGTGATAGTGCTCAAAATACAAGTAAAGGAAAAGCTGTGCGCTGCTTGACTGAATTGGTTCAGTTTTTATGTCGACACCCACCTCAGGTGATATGGCCGACGGGGATAACCATCCCAGGGAAGTGGGGGAGGGAGGGGGACTTATCTAATCCTATACCGACACCACCAGAACAACAATGATGTTAAGGTGTTAAGATGGGACAGTGAGAAGGCCAGTTTTAATGGGGGAACTTATCTAATCCTATACTGACACCACCAGAACAACAACGATGTTAAAATGGGACAGTGAGAAGGCCAGTTTTAATGTAGAGCACCCAGGCATTCTAACCCACAACCATTAGCATGTGAATCCGACGTTCAAACCAACTGAGCTACTGGGGCCCGCTGTGCGCTGCGGCCAGTCTATCCAGCTATAAATATTAACCTGACCCTGTCAGGCTTAAGGAAGGTAAATCAATGAAGGACAGGAGATGGGCATCGCCATCATGATTCAGGCCTGGAGTCTCTACCACCTCACTCCGTTACAACCTCAGGGTTACAGAACAACCTCAGGGTAACAGAACAACCTCAGGGTTACAGAACAACCTCAGGGTAACAGAACAACCTCAGGGTTACAGAACAACCTCAGGGTTACAGAACAACCTCAGGGTAACAGAACAACCTCAGGGTAACAGAACAACCTCAGGGTTACAGAACAACCTCAGGGTTACAGAACAACCTCAGGGTTACAGAACAACCTCAGGGTTACAGAACAACCTCAGGGTTACAGAACAACCTCAGGGTTACAGAACAACCTCAGGGTTACAGAACAACCTCAGGGTTACAGAACAACCTCAGGGTTACAGAACAACCTCAGGGTTACAGAACAACCTCAGGGTTACAGAACAACCTTCACTTCTTCACGTTACTGAAGGCTGATACCGTGTACACTTTACCATGCATTAAGTGCATGACGCACTCAATCTATCGTCTCCTCTGAAGAGCCATCACCCAAGACTACCGCACAATATCTAGTGCAGCTGAGTGAAGGAACTGGGAGAAATTCCCTGTGGCAATTTGACCCAAAATTAGGACGGCTGGCTCAGGTTGCAGTGTACTTAACTATTAGCACACCACTTCAGAACAGTTCGTTTCCTTTGGTACTTAAGTTTCACCAAAGAAGGACTGTCATCAACGACTTTCAGTTTTTAAGAGAAATAAACACTGAATGGAGGGATGGATGGTTTACGGTGAGGTTAGGGTTGGTAAAGGTTATCCCATTACAATAACGTTTTAGGTAAAGATTGTCCCATAAAGGTAAATGTCGTAGGTGACGATTGTCCTTTAACATCACAGGCAAAGGTTGTCCCAGAACAATAATGTTTTAGTTAAAGGTTGTCGCATAACAATGTTTTAGTTAAAGGTTGTACCATAACAATAAGTTTTCGTTAAAGGTTGTCCAATGACAATAATGTTATAGGTAAAGGTTGTCCCATCACAATAACGTTATAGATAAAGGTTGTACCATAACAATAACGTTATAGATAAAGGTTGTCCCATCACAATAACGTTATAGATAAAGGTTGTCCCATCACAATAATGTGTTAGATAAAGGTTGTACCATAACAATAACGTTATAGATAAAGGTTGTACCATAACAATAACGTTATAGATAAAGGTTGTACCATAACAATGATGTGTTAGATAAAGGTTGTACCATAACAATACTGTGTTAGATAAAGGTTGTACCATAACAATAACGTTATAGATAAAGGTTGTACCATAACAATAATGTTATAGACAAAGGTTGTACCAAAACAATAACGTTATAGATAAAGGTTGTACCATAACAATAACGTTATAGATAAAGGTTGTACCATAACAATAATGTTATAGATAAAGGTTGTACCATAACAATAACATTATAGATAAAGGTTGTACCATAAAAATAATGTTATAGATAAAGGTTGTACCATAACAATAACGTTATAGATAAAGGTTGTACCATAACAATAACGTTATAGATAAAGGTTGTACCATAACAATAACGTTATAGATGAAGGTTGTACCATAACAATCATGTTATAGACAAAGGTTGTACCAAAACAATAACGTTATAGAGAAAGGTTGTACCATAACAATAATGTTATAGATAAAGGTTGTACCATAACAATAACGTAAGAGATAAAGGTTGTACCATACAAATAATGTTATAGATAAAGGTTGTACCATAACAATAACGTTATAGATAAAGGTTGTACCATAATAATAACGTTATAGATAAAGGTTGTACCATAACAATAACGTTATAGACAAAGGTTGTACCATAACAATAACGTTATAGATAAAGGTTGTACCATAACAATAACGTTATAGACAAAGGTTGTACCATAACAATAATGTTATAAATAAAGGTTGTACCATAACAATTATGTTATAGATAAAGGTTGTACCATAACAATAACGTTATAGATAAAGGTTGTACCATAACAATAACATTTTAGTTAAAGGTTGTACCATAACAATAACATTTTAGTTAAAGGTTGTACCATAACAATAACATTTTAGTTAAAGGTTGTACCATAACAATAACATTTTAGTTAAATGTTGTACCATAACAATAACATTTTAGTTAAAGGTTGTACCATAACAATAACATTTTAGTTACAGGTTGTACCATAACAATAACATTTTAGGTAAAGATTGTCCCATAACAACAACATTTTAGTTAAAGGTTGTCCCATAACAATAACATTTTAGTTAAAGATTGTCCCATAACAATAACATTTTAGTTAAAGATTGTCCCATAACAATAACGTTATAGATAAAGGTTTACCATAGCAATAACGTTATAGACAAATGTTGTACCATAACAATAATATTTTAGTTAAAGGTTGTACCATAACAATAACATTTTAGTTAAAGGTTGTACCATAACAATAACGTTATAGATAAAGGTTGTACCATAACAATAACATTTTAGTTAAAGGTTGTACCATAACAATGACATTTTAGGTAAAGATTGTCTCATAACAATGACGTTTTAGGTAAAGGTTGTGCCATAACTCTAAGGTCGTAGATGTAGGTTAATGTTTCTAACATCACAGTTAAAGGTTGTGCCATAACTCTAACATCGTAGATATAGGTTAATGTTTCACTCTAACATCGCAGGTAAAGGTTGTGCCATAACTCTAACATCGTAGATATAGGTTAATGTTTCTAACATCGCAGGTAAAGGTTGTGCCATAACTCTAACGTCGTAGATATAGGTTAATGTTTCTAACATCGCACGTAAAGGTTGTGCCATAACTCTAACGTCGTAGATATAGGTTAATGTTTCTAACATCGCAGGTAAAGGTTGTGCCATAACTCTAACATCGTAGATATAGGTTAATGTTTCTAACATGGCACGTAAAGGTTGTGCCATAACTCTAACGTCGTAGATATAGGTTAATGTTTCTAACATCGCAGGTAAAGGTTGTGCCATAACTCTAACATCGTAGATATAGGTTAATGTTTCACTCTAACATGGCACGTAAAGGTTTGCCATAACTCTAACATCGTAGATATAGGTTAATGTTTCACTCTAACATCGCACGTAAAGGTTTGCCATAACTCTAACATCGTAGATATCGGTTAATGTTTCATTCTAACATCGCAGGTAAATGTTGTGCCATATCTCTAACGTCGTAGATATAGGTTAATGTTTCACTAACATGGCAGGTAAAGGTTGTGCCATAATCTCTAACGTCGTAGATATAGGTTTATGTTTCACTCTAACATCGGACGTAAAGGTTGTGCCATATCTCTAACGTCGTAGATATAGGTTAATGTTTCACTCTTACTTACTTATCTATGATTAAGAAAATATTGTCTCCACCTAGTTGATAGACGGATGAGTATTTGGGCATTGACTATTTGGGGGGGGGGGGGGGTCTGTCATGTGAGACGACTTTATAACAGAATAGCTAGTTGCTAGTTGTGTTGTGATTCAGATCTTTATTTATTTATTTATTTATTTATGTACCTTATATACTCTTTGAAGGTAATATACACACATATACATGTCATTTCCATGTAACCAACAATATTCCAGTGGTAGGCTGATAAAATACCAGTATA
>JAPXFY010000023.1:3085841-3090841 GCA_030674185.1 Monoplex corrugatus
CCCATAGAAAAGTCAGTATGATCATTAAAGCAACCTTACGTCAGTACAACGTCATCAGTAAGGTGTGGATGGTGTAAATGATCATCATCCCATAGAAAAGTCAGTATGATCATTAAAGCAACCTTACGTCAGTACAACGTCATCAGTAAGGTGTGGATGGTGTAAATGATCATCATCCCATAGAAAAGTCAGTATGATCAGTAAAGCAACCTTACGTCAGTAGAACGTCATCAGTAACGTGTGGATGGTGTAAATGATTGTCATCCCATAGAAAAGTCAGTATTAGCATTAAAGCAACTTTACGTCAGTACAACGTCATCAGTAAGGTGTGGATGATGTAAATGATCGTGATCCCACAGAAAAGTCAGTATGATCAGTAAAGCAACCTTACGTCAGTAGAACGTCATCAGTAAGGCGTGGATGGTGTAAATGATCGTCATCCCATAGAAAAGTCAGTATGATCAGTAAAGCAACCTTACGTCAGTAGAACGTCATCAGTAAGGTGTGGATGGTATAAATGATTGTCATCCCATAGAAAAGTCAGTATGATGAGTAAAGCAACCTTTCGTCAGTAGAACGTCATCAGTAAGGTGTGGATGGTATAAATGATCATCATCCCATAGAAAAGACAGTATTAGCATTAAAGCAACCTTACGTCAGTACAACGTCATCAATAAGGTGTGTATGGTGTAAATGATCGTCATCCCATAGAAAAGTCAGTATTAGCATTAAAGCAAACTTACGTCAGTAGAACGTCATCAGTAATGTGTAGATGGTGTAAATGATCGTCATCCCATAGAAAAGTCAGTATTAGCATTAAAGCAACCTTACGTCAGTAGAACGTCATCAGTAAGGTGTGGATGGTGTAAATGATCATTATCCCATAGAAAAGTCATATGATCAGTAACGCAACCTTACGTCAGTAGAACGTGATCAGTAAGGTGTGGATGGTGTAAATGATCGTCATCCCATAGAAAAGTCAGCATGATCAGTAAAGCAACCTTACATCAGTACAACGTCATCAGCAAGAGATCATGTCCCCAGTGTACTCAATATCAACAGTAACGTAGACTATCATCATCATCATCATCATTATCGTCATCATCATCATCATGTGCCCTGCTGCATGGCGTTGGCGATCATGGCCCTCCATATGCATCTATCTTATGTCGATGCAAGTACGTCTACCCTCTCTGTCTTCCTCCAGTATGAAAATGATAATAATAATAATGATAATAATGTTTCTATTACTGTTATTATTATTATTACTATTATCATTATTATTATCATTATTATTATTATTATTATTATTATTATTATTATCATTATTATTATCATCATTATTATTATTATTATTATTATTATCATTATTTTTGTTATCGTTATTATCGTTATCAAAACGTTTCTTTCTGCCTTTGTTCTCTCCAAATTAGACTACTGTAACTCCCTCTTTTCTGGCTGTCCTCAAAATCAATTAGACAAACTTCAAAAAGTACAAAACTCTGCCGCTAAACTTGTTTCTCGTTCCCGCAAGCATGATCATGTCACACCTATTCTCAAATCCCTTCACTGGTTGCCTGTTCAAGCTCGCATTGACTATAAGCTTGCCTCACTATGCCACTCTTTTTTCTCTGATCTCTCTCCTCGTTACCTGGCTGATCTTCTCTCTGTGTACACTCCTTCTAGAAATCTCCGCTCCATTGCTGATACCAGATTGTTCCGTGTTCCACGCGTGCGCACAAAAACATTTGGACATCGCTCTTTCTCCTTCACAGCCCCCACTATCTGGAACTCTCTTCCCTTTGAAATCCGACACCTAAAATCGACTTCTTCTTTCAAAACAGTCTAAAAACTCACCTCTTTCAAAAATATTATCAGTAAGTTCAACCTCATTTCCCCCCAGCCTAATAGTAGAAAAGTGTGTTATTGTGTGTGTATGTTATAGTAGGTAGGTGGGGGGTGGGGGTGGGTGATTATAGAGCCCAATGTGCCTCACAGTACTTTGGGGTATAGCCGTGGGGGTTGTGGGGTGCATTTGGACTTGCGTGAGAATCCGTGTATGATTGTAGCGTATGTAGTATTTTTATGGATTTATTCTATTACTTGTATTGTGTATTTAGTGTATGTACGTGAGGTCCGAGAGATTGAAATATTGTGAGTGAATGATTGTAAAACGTCACAAGCTCCGCCGTAGGCAGAGATGTGCGCTTATAAATGGTCTCTTATTATTATTATTATTATTATTATTATTATTATTATTATTATTATTGTTGTTGTTGTTGTTGTTGTCATAAGCATGAAGAAGCACCGTGGCGTATACCTTGTGACGAGCCGTTGAGCATCAGACTCGTGTATGCTATAAACAGGATACTGTCATCTGTTTATTATCAATCAATTACCAGTTTAACATCTGTACGCCATAAATCAGTCAAAGGTCAGCCGTAAGTGTAATGTCACTTGTTAGGGATCATCCACCCATACCAAAGTCAACATCATCAGCAGGTAAAAAAAGATGTATGAATCGGTGATAAGTTGTGGTACTAGTCAACAAGTCCAACAGGTTCTTGGAGGTGAACGTGTGAAGACAGACTCCCCCCCCCCCCCACACACACACACAGTCACGTGCAGCACGCGACAGCTCTCAGGGTCACGTGGAGTGATGGATGAAGGTCATGCGTGGCGGCGTCAAGTCCGTAGCGGAACCCGGAGTCGGGGCCTGTCAGGCACGTGCACCACGCGCACCCAGCATTCCGGGCCTCCTGCACTACCGCACCCCCCCACCCACACACACATACACACACTTCCCCGCCCCCCCCCCTACCCCCCTCCTCATTGGTCAGTACAAAGTTCGTAGTAGGGGCGGGAACAGTGAACGTAACATGTCTTGTAAGGTCTCTCTTCATTGGTCAGGACAGGCTCTATGGCAACACGTCTCTTGTGATTAACTCCCCTGTTCTGAATTTGGGCAGTTACCTTGACTTCTGTTGATGATGGCACCGTCTGCTGGTAGAAGCTGACTTACATTGATGATGTTGATCATGGCAATGCCTCCTTCTTGTACACCGTGCTTTAGCTGCACAGTCAGTCGAACCATCCTGGTCATGCCAATGGTTCCTGTTAGTACAATCTATGCTGGCTGCCAGTCATTCAATTCATCTTGAACATGACAATTGTTGCTGTGTGTATGACTTGTGCTGGCTGTCCTTCGAAGACCCAAGACACAGACACTCACAATCTCGCTGTTTCGTCGTATCGTAGACATGGACAGGGAGACAGGCAACCAGCTCTGTCGCACTCTTCGATTTGATCGCCCATAGATATGGATTAGCGAAACAGACAATTAGCTCTGTGGCACTCGGTGGTATGATCACTTACAGACTTGGACATGGAGACTGGCAGCTAACGCTGTCACATTCTGTAATACGATCATAGACATGGATAGGGAAACAGGCATCTAGCTCTTTTATACTCTGTGATATGATCGCCTATAGACATGTACAATGAGACAGGTAACCAGCAGTATCACACTCTGTGATATGATCATAGACATGGACAGGGAGACAGGTAACTAGCTCTGTCACATGCTGTCATATGATCATAGACATGGACAGGGAGACATGCAAATAGCTGTATCACACTCTGTGATATGATCATAGACATGGACAGGGAGACAGGTAACTAGCTCTGTCACATGCTGTCATATGATCATAGACATGGACAGGGAGACAGGTAACTAGCTCTGTCACACTGTGATATGATCATAGACATGGATAGGGAGACAGACAAACAGCTTTGTCAAACTTTTGATTTAATTGTCCATCACAATCAAACTTTTGATGTAACTGTCATGCCAAACTTCAGACTTCAGAACAATTCTTTATACAGGGATAGTGGCTAAGGTCCCACAGGACCTGTCTGACAGCTAGTCCTTTCTGCTCTACATAATTATATAACATAAACGTAAAGACATAAAAGTGAAATATAGTACTTAAAATCAAACAAGTGAAATATAGATAAATGGTTAAATAAAAGTGAAGTAAATTTCTTAAAACTGAACATGTGAAACAAAAATGTATGGTTAATTTCAAAGCATGAATTCAAGTTCAAGTTTATATTGCTTATAGCCCAGCCGACTACTAGAGCCATATCAGGGCTAACACCATGTCAAAAACAACAACCAGGTTAAGGTAAAAGACAACAGTTAAAAACCATGCTCACCGTTGACCTTGAAAGTCTAAAATGCAATTAAAGAAAACCATACTTGGACGTAAAATCATATCAGGTGAAATCTATTTATCTCTTGTAAAAACTGGAAAATTGCATCAGGGGACACGCGTCAGAAGAGGTTCTTTAAGGAGTCCGCCGTGTAGTGTTTTTGTCTCGCATTGCACAAATCCCAGCAATCGAGGAGGAGGTGTCTGATGCTCAACTGCTCGTCACATGGTATACACCACGCTGAAAACATGAACTGAATACAAATGAATTGTAAAAAACATGAACTACAAACATACAAAGGGAAAAATGAAAGCAAAGAAAGCCTTACAAATAAAGAAAGGTGGGATAGAAGTAGTACTTAATGACTATATGGCTGCCTGCACCAATATTTGACAGGAATTATTCATAGAACCAGGTTTCTACATCATCATCATCATCATCATCATCAGGTGCCCTGCCGCATGGCGTTGGCGATCATGGACTTCCATCTGTCTCTATCTCTCGTTGCCCCTAACATCTCCCCCACCCTCCTCGTCCCCAGCCACTCTGCAAGTCCGTCCAGCATTTTCTCCCTGGGTCTACCCGGTGCTCTCTTTCCCTCCAGCTTTCCCGTTGTGACCAGGTGCTCCAAATCCCCCTTCCTCATAAAATGGCCTATAAATGTTGCTTGTCTTTTCCTAATCTTCCTTATGAGTGATCTACTTGTGTCTGCCCCACCATCAAAACTGTCTCGTTTGTTTTCTTTGCTGTCCATGGAACTCTCCACATTTCTACATCATGCTACA
>JAPXFY010000023.1:3103341-3108341 GCA_030674185.1 Monoplex corrugatus
AGGTGATAAACTGTATGTAACTTTGTAATCCTACATCTGTTGTAAACAGGTGATAAACTGTATGTAACTTTGTAATCCTACATCTGTTGTAAACAGGTGATAAACTGTATGTAGCTTTATAATCCTACATCTGCTGTAAACAGGTGATAAACTGTATGTAACTTTGTAATCCTACATCTGCTGTAAACAGATGATAAACTGTATGTAGCTTTGTAATCCTACATCTATTGTAAACAGGTGATAAACTGTATGTAACTTTATAATCCTACATCTGCTGTAAACAGATGATAAACTGTATGTAACTTTATAATCCTACATCTATTGTAAACAGGTGATAAACTGTATGTAACTTTGTAATCCTACATCTATTGTAAACAGGTGATAAACTGTATGTAACTTTGTAATCCTACATCTATTGTAAACAGATGATAAACTGTATGTAACTTTGTAATCCTACATCTGTTGTAAACAGGTGTATAAACTGTATGTAACTTTGTAATCCTACATCTGTTGTAAACAGGTGATAAACTGTATGTAACTTTGTAATCCTACATCTGCTGTAAACAGGTGATAAACTGTATGTAACTTTGTAATCCTACATCTGTTGTAAACAGGTGATAAACTGTATGTAGCTTTGTAATCCTACATCTATTGTAAACAGGTGATAAACTGTATGTAACTTTATAATCCTACATCTGTTGTAAACAGGTGATAAACTGTATGTAACTTTATAATCCTACATCTATTGTAAACAGGTGATAAACTGTATGTAACTTTGTAATCCTACATCTATTGTAAACAGATGATAAACTGTATGTAACTTTATAATCCTACATCTGCTGTAAACAGGTGATAAACTGTATGTAACTTTGTAATCCTACATCTATTGTAAACAGGTGATAAACTGTATGTAACTTTGTAATCCTACATCTGTTGTAAACAGGTGATAAACTGTATGTAACTTTATAATCCTACATCTGTGTTAAGAGTCACAGAAAGCTTGAATTTGGAAATAGTGGGGCCAAGTCAAGATCACACACATAGTTGTGTGAGCATGCACTTTTTTAGGAACTGACGACAATATTTACATTGTTTTCTTGGTTGTGACAGTCGACAGTTTCACATCGTCTTTTTTTCATGTGATGCTTCTTCCAGAATCTGGAGAAGTTCAAACTGTGGCTTTTTGTTCGAAAAGGGAGATCGTCAGAATGGCTTCACCATCTCGTCTTTTCTGGTTTTCTTTTTGTTTCCCCGTTATAATTGTTGAATATGTCTACGTGTTTTACCTGATTTTTCCCCCTGTCGGAGCAACTGAGCATTACTACTTTCCGTTATTTGTCGGCGTGATAGTCGTTTTTGTGTTTCCACAATTTTGACTCTTACTTGTCACCGGAATAGTTGAATGTTTTCGCGTTTCCATAATTTGTACTGTTATTTGTCTCCGAAATAGTTGAGTGTTTTCGAGTTTCCATAATTCGGACTGTTATTTGTCTCCATAATAGTCGAGTGTTTTCGAATTTTCATAATTTTGATCGTTGTTTATCTCCGAAATAGTTGAGTGTTTTCGAGTTTCCATAAATTTGACTGCTATTTGTCGCAGGCATAGTATAGCTGTGTTAATACTTGTCTCACATGTTTTCATAGTTTTCGATATGTTAATTCTTGTCTGACATGTTGTCATAGTTTTCGCTGTGTTAATGTTGTCTGCCATGTTGCCATAGTTTTCGCTGTGTTAATTCTTGTTTTACATGTTTTCATAGTTTTCGCTGTGTTAATTCTTGTCTGACATGTTTTCATAGTTTTTCGCTGTGTTAATTCTTGTCTGACATGTTGCCATAGTTTTCGCTGTGTTAATGTTGTCTGCCATGTTGCCATAGTTTTCGCTGTGTTAATTCTTGTCTGACATGTTTTCATAGTTTTTCGCTGTGTTAATACTTGTCTGACATGTTTTCATAGTTTTCGCTGTGTTAATGTTGTCTGCCATGTTGCCATAGTTTTCGCTGTGTTAATTCTTGTCTGACATGTTGCCATAGTTTTCGCTGTGTTAATTCTTGTCTGACATGTTGTCATAGTTTTCGCTGTGTTAATTCTTGTCTGACATGTTTTCATAGTTTTTCGCTGAGTTAATTCTTGTCTGACATGTTGCCATAGTTTTCGCTGTGTTAATTCTTGTTTTACATGTTTTCATAGTTTTCGCTGTGTTAATTCTTGTCTGACATGTTGCCATAGTTTTCGCTGTGTTAATTCTTGTTTTACATGTTTTCATAGTTTTCGCTGTGTTAATTCTTGTCTGACATGTTGCCATAGTTTTTCGCTGTGTTAATACTTGTCTGACATGTTGCCATAGTTTTCGCTGTGTTAATTCTTGTCTGACATGTTGCCATAGTTTTCGCTGTGTTAATTCTTGTCTGACGTGTTGCCATAGTTTTCGTTGTGTTAATTCTTGTCTGACATGTTGCCATAGTTTTCGCTGTGTTAATTCTTGTCTGACATGTTTTCATAGTTTTCGCTGAGTTAATACTTGTCTGACATGTTTTCATAGTTTTCGCTGAGTTAATTCTTGTCGGGTCAGGCAGAGATCGTCCTTGGCTACAGGTAACCCTGTAACTCAGAACTATCTGCTGCATGTATGTACGCACCAGAAAGTCTGACATGGGTAGGGATGGTCACGGCCAGGTTGGTCTTACCCAAGACACGTCATGTGAATAAAGTGCCGCGCCAAGCTATCAAGCAGTACAGTGGACCATATGAAGATCTGTTGACCTCAGTCAAAAAAAACATGTTTGTATGGTCATGTAACAACATCCAATGGCCTTGCTGAATCTGTCCTTAGGGACCTGTTCACGGAGGGAGAAGGAGGGAAAGACAGGAAAACAAACAAACAAACAAACAAACAAAAAAGATGGACTGACAACATCGCATAATGAAAGAGAAATCATTTGCGGAGACCCAGTCTTTGGCGCACAATCGAGAGAGCTGGATGAATCTGGTTATCAGTTCTTTAGTGTGGCTTCCCAATGACTCTTCACGGAATTAAAAAAGAAGAAAACGACGACGACAAAGAAGAAGAAGGACGAGGAGGAGAGGAAAAGGAGGAGAAGGAGAAGAAGAAGAAAAGAAAAAGAAGAATGCTTGTTTAAAATGTGTTCACAGTTTTAGCTGCGTTCATGCTTGATCAACATGTTTTCGTATTTAGCAGTTTTGACGCTAGTTTAAAACGCTTTTCATAGATTTAGCTGTGTTAATTTTTGTTTAATATGTTTTCACAGTTTTAGCTGTGTTGATATTTGTTTAACACGTCAGCATAGTTTTATCTGTATTAATATAATGCTTCTTTGACGTGTCTACATGTTTTCATAGAACTAGTTGTGTAAATGATTATTTGTCATGTCTGCGCGTTTTCCTAAAAGTGTGTTATCATTTGTTTATCATGTCAACATTTATCATAAAATTAACTGTGTAAATCACATGCCGGCGGTTGTTCACAAACACATGATGATTTCATTTTAGTCCTTTTCTCTCACTAAAAAGTGACCAAATGGAATGCATTTGAGAGGACTTTGCCCCCCCCCCCCCCTACGAGGTCATAAGCATTGTGCATATCAGCTCCTCTTGCTCAGCATTGTATTGAGAGGAATTTGGCCTGGAATCGGGATGTCCTAAAGATGCTGGCTATACTTGCATACCGCCCAAGTCTGGTACATGTTGGCTTCCTCCATTCTACTTTCATACGACATAACGAATTCGATCAAAATCATATTTTGATGCAAGGGAGTGGAGCAATGTTCCTGGTCTCATGTCACTCTTGCTGATGATTTCTGGATAGTTTTTGTTTTGTTTTTTGTTTTGTTTTGTTTTGTTTTGTTTTGATTCAGTCATCTGCGCTCCATCCAGTAAGTTTCGCTTCCGTTCTCGGGATGTTACGGATGTCATAGCTTTTCCAGGCTACAGTTTGCTGCCTCCTGGTGGTGAAACCATGCTGCGGTCACTGGTGTCGTGCTTTTTGTTTTTGTTTATTTATTTATTTATTTTTTCCTGTTAGTACTGATCGCTTGTTTGCACTTGATTGTGTCTCAGTGTGTGTGTGTATGATATGGGTCATTGCACTTGATTGTGTCTCAGGTGTGTGTGTGTGTGTGATATGGGTCATTGCACTTGATTGTGTCTCAGTGTGTGTGTATGATATGGGTCATTGCACTTGATTGTGTCTCAGTGTGTGTGTGTGATATGGGTCATTGCACTTGATTGTGTCTCAGTGTGTGTGTGTGTGTGATATGGGTCATTGCACTTGAATGTGTCTCAGTGTGTGTGTATGATATGGGTCATTGCACTTGATTGTGTCTCAGTGTGTGTGTGTATGATATGGGTCATTGCACTTGATTGTGTCTCAGTGTGTGTGTGTATGATATGGGTCATTGCACTTGATTGTGTCTCAGTGTGTGTGTATGATATGGGTCATTGCACTTGATCGTGTCTCAGTGTGTGTGTGTGTGATATGGGTCATTGCACTTGATTGTGTCTCAGTGTGTGTGTGTGATATGGGTCATTGCACTTGATTGTGTCTCAGTGTGTGTGTGTGATATGGGTCATTGCACTTGATTGTGTCTCAGTGTGTGTGTGTGTGATATGGGTCATTGCACTTGATTGTGTCTCAGTGTGTGTGTGTGATATGGGTCATTGCACTTGATTGTGTCTCAGTGTTTGTGTGTGATATGGGTCATTGCACTTGATTGTGTCTCAGTGTGTGTGTGTGTGTGTGTGATATGGGTCATTGCACTTGATTGTGTCTCAGTGTGTGTGTGTGTGTGTGTGATATGGGTCATTGCACTTGATTGTGTCTCAGTGTGTGTGTGTGATATGGGTCATTGCACTTGATTGTGTCTCAGTGTTTGTGTGTGATATGGGTCATTGCACTTTATTGTGTCTCAGTGTGTGTGTGTGTGTTATGGGTCAGCACTACTGTATATGAGTTCAGGATATATTCCACTGTTTGTTTGCCA
>JAPXFY010000023.1:3118341-3155841 GCA_030674185.1 Monoplex corrugatus
AAAAAAGAGAAAATCTTTATGCTTGGATTGGGACACTAGTTTTTAGTTCCAGAACCAGAGCAGTCAATTCAGCAGTATAAACGGAACTGTCCGACGGAATATGGTTTGAAAACGAACGGTTGGAAACAGCGTAACAGAAGGTATCAGCAGCAACACCTTCTTCATGACTTTGATCCATCAGTGAATATTTTGTGGGATGACGGAAATTTCTGACCCAGTTCTGCATAACACCAGTGAACTGGTACAGTCTTTACGGAAGGAAGCAAGATCAAAACAGACCTTCGGTGTTTTCAAGGTTCATGGTGGGCTGTCTGGACATTTGGGGAAGTCTGAAACAACTGCTAAATGTATATCTACCTTTTGCATATGAGGACGTATACAAATACCTAAAGGAGGAATGACTTTCTGATGTTTTTCAAATTCAGTTTGAAATTGGGGTTGAAGACACAGCAATAGGATGGGTTTTCCAGTTCAGACACCATGTGCTACAAAAGCCTCAATAACGCAGCCCCCGATTACCTGTCAAGCCTACTTGAGATCTATCTTCCCTCACGTACCCTCCGCTCTGCCTCCGATCCTCTGACTTTTCGCTTTCCACGCACTAAGCTCTATGGTCCACAAGCCTTCTCTGTTTCTGGTCCGCTCTCCTGGAACAAACTTCCTCTCTCAGTCCGTCAGCAACCTACTTTTGTCTCCTTCAAGTCCGCTCTCAAAACTCACCTTTTCTCCTCTGCATAAAATCCTGACCTCACTCAATCTCCTCTGCAGCCTGTCTCCACTCGGAGGGGAATCACATTGTAATATATAATTGTATATAATATGCTCTCTATAATTTTCCATTGCTTTTATTCTTTCTCCCCATTTATAGCCTGTGGTGTGCGTGTGCGTGTGGTGTGTGTGTGTGTGTGTGTGTGTGTGTGTGTGTGTGTGTGTGTGTGTGTGTGTGCGTACGTGCGTGCGTGCGTGCGTGTATGTGCGTGCGTGCGTGTGTGTCTGTTTTAGCGCTTAGATTTGATTTTATCAAGATTTTGCGCTATATAAAATATTGTATATTATTATTATTATATTATTATAGAACAGTTTTAGACAGAAATTTAAGGTTAATTTCAATCTACGGTTGGACTGAGAGGGCTCCACTGTCTCTGCGTGTAATCTGTATACAAGGGTTGTTGTTTTTACCCGAATGCACTAAGACAGAGGCGCAGCTTCTGATGGTGAATGGGATCCAACATGTGTAGGTAGGCGAGTCTTGCTGAGCCATACACTGAGCAGCCATAGTCCAGTTTAGAGCGAATTAAAGCTCTGTAGAGGTGAAGCAGTGGTTCTTTTTTTCTTCTCCACCGTCAGCCTCTTTCCATTCTCACAACCGACAGGACACGGTTGGGTTATAAATAGAAGTATGGCAACGTATGGCATACAGATAAATAGATAAATGACTTTTCTGTTAAATGGAACTCAATCAGCACAAAGAAGCTGACATCAACCTGTTTTTGATAAATTTGCAGTGAAGTCACAGCAAGCTTTAACCCTTTGACTCCCTTTCCCTATCCATCAACTGCAAAAACTTAACCCTTTGACTCCCTCGCCCTTTCCACCAGCTTCCTGCAAGAAGCTGGTAGAAAGGGTGAGGGAGTCAAAGGGTTAAGTTTTTGCTTTGCTGGCATGGTTGACAATGCAGGATGCTGGTGGACAGGGTGAGGGAGTCAAAGGGTCAAGTTTTTCCTTTGCTGGCATGATTGACAATGCAGGATGCTGGTGGACAGGGTGCGGGAGTCAAATCGTTAAATTAAACAGGAAGATTTTTTTTAGACTGGCTTGACCATCTTCTGGTCTTTCAGATTAATGTCTTGTGTAACTTGCTTGTTTAGTATCCCCTGTAGACATGAGGCCCCTCCATCCACCCTCAACCCCCACACCCACCCCCACACCCTACTCTCCTCAGTTCCGCTTTGTCTTCATATGACGGGGTCTGGCTATGGGTAAGAGGGTGTGTTTTCCACCTTACCACAGACAAGGAGCCTGAGGTACTTTTCATTATTACTCATTACTGTGACGTCTTTCTGCTTACGGCCCTACAAACCGTTGTAGAGAGAGAGGAGAGGGAGAACAGGGAGGGAGGATTGGCAAGGGATGAAAGGGTTGTTGTGGGTGGGGGGATACATGGGATGGTGGGCTATTTATTGGGCAAAGTAGGCCTTCAGGGGTCAGTACGGTGTTGTTACGTTTTGCCCCCAAAGTGCTACATACATGTACAGTCTCCATTTCTCAGCCCATGGGGAAAGGGAGAGAGAGAGAGGGAGGGAGAGGGTGATCAGTTGTGAAATGGGGAAAGATGTGGATATGAAATAGATGTGTGTGTTTGTGTGCGTGTTTGTTTGTGTGTGGTGTGTTTGTGTGTGTGTGTGTTTGTGTATGTGTGTGTGTGTATAAGTGTGTGTGTGTATAACTGTGTGTGTGTTTGTTTGTGTGTGAGTTTTGTGTGTGTGTGTGTGTGAGAGAGAGAGAGAGAGAGAGAGAGGTGTGTGTGTGTGTGTGTGCGTGTGTGTAAGTGTGTGTATGTGTGTGTTTGTTTGTGTGAGTGAGTATGTGTGTGTGTGTGTGTGTGTGTGTGTGTGTGTGTGTTTGTGTGAGTGAGTGTGTGTGTGTGTGTAAGTGTGTGTGTGGTTTGTTTGTGTGTGATGTTTGTGTGTGTGTTGTGTGTTTGTGTGTGTTGTGTGTGTGTGTGTGTGTGTGTGTGTGTGTGTGTGTGTGTTTGTTTGTGTGAGTGAGTGAGTGATGTGTGTGTGTGTGTGTGTGTAAGTATGTGTGTGTTTGTTTGTGTGTGTGTATGTGTGTGTGTTTGTGTTTGTGCGCGTGTGTGTGTGTTGTGCGCGCGCGCGCGCGCGTATGCGTGCAGTAATTAGCATAGTTTCTTTTACGAAATCAAGTTTCATTACAACATAAGTATACATGGCGAGGGTTGCGGAGATCTCACACTGTAAAACAAATTGGTGATTAAGTCGTCTTGCCACAGGTGACTCCAGGTGTCAGCGCTAAGTGATCACCAATCATGTGACCCCCACTTCCCCACTCCCCCACTCCCTACCCACAACTTAATCGTTTACCACACCACCACACCACCACCACCACCCACAACCACAATCACCACCACCACTACCCTCCAAAACTCGATCTCCTCTAGCTAAATAGAACGAAGGGAAAAACTGGCAGTAAATATTGAGCTTGACGCAGAGGCTGTTCTGGAATGGACAGACTGTCTCTTCTTTCTGCCATAATGGCTGTTTGGAGAGGCCAATGACTACGTTGTGTGGGACAGATCTCGTTGGCTGTTGGCTGTTGGAGAGGCCAATGACTATCGCTGTGTGGGACAGATCTCGTTGGCTGTTTGGAGAGGCCATGACTATCGCTGTGTGGGGACAGATCTCGTTGCTGTTGGCTGTTTGGAGAGGCCAATGACTGTCGTTGTGTGTGGACAGATCCTGTTGGCTGTTGGCTGTTTGGAGAGGTAATGACTGTTAGTATGTCATGATTGGTCATGTTGCGTTGGCTGTTTGAGAGGCCAATATCTGGCATAAGAGGGACAGGACTTGTTGGCTGTTGGAGAGCCAATCACAGTCATTGTGTCAGACAGGTCATGTTGGCTGTTATCGTTTTGCGAAGCCAAATGACTGTCATTGAAATCAAGATAAGTTATGTTAACTGTTGGCTGTTAGGAAAAGCCAATAACTGTCATTGCATCAGGATAAGTTGCTTAACTGTTGGCTGTTTGGAAAAGCCAATAACTGTCTTTGCATCAGATAAGTTAATGACCCGTTGGCTGTTTGGAAAACCCAATACATTCATTGCAATCAGGATCATTTTATCAAGTGTTGCTGTTTAGGAAAGTCGATGACTGTCATTCCATCAAGATAAGTTATTAACTGTCATCACATCAGGATATGTTATTGACTGTCATCATATCAGGATAAGTTATGAACTGTCATCACTTAGGATAGGTTATGACTGTCATCATATCAGATGTTATTGTCTGTATCACATCAGGATGTTATGACTGTCATCACTCAGATAAGTTATGCTGTCATCACATCAAGATAAGTTATTGACTGTCATCAATCAGGATAAGTTATTGACTATCATCACATCAGGATAAGTTATTGACTGTCATCACATCAGGATGTTATTGACTGTCATCACATCAGGATAAGTTATTGACTGTCATCACATCAGGATAAGTTATTGACTGTCATCACATCAGGATAAGTTATTGACTGTCATCACATCAGAATAAGTTATTGACTATCATCACATCAGGATAAGTTATTGACTGTCATCACATCAGGATAAGTTATTGACTATCATCACATCAGGATAAGTTATTGACTATCATCACATCAGGATAAGTTATTGACTGTCATCACATCAGGATAAGTTATTGACTATCATCACATCAGGATGTTATTGACTGTCAACACATCAGGATAAGTTATTGAGTTTTTGACTATCATCACATCAGGATAAGTTATTGACTATCATCACATCAGGATAAGTTATTGACTGTCAACACATCAGGATAAGTTATTGACTGTCAACACATCAGGATAAGTTATTGAGTTATTGACTATCATCACATCAGGATAAGTTATTGACTATCATCACATCAGGATAAGTTATTGACTATCATCACATCAGGATAAGTTATTGACTTCATCACATCAGGATGTTATTGACTGTCATCACATCAGGATAAGTTATTGACTGTCATCACATCAGGATAAGTTATTGACTGTCATCACATTAGGATAAGTTTGTTGACTGTCATTACACCAGGATAAGTTTATTTGAGTTATTGACTGTCATCACATCAGGATAAGTTATTGACTGTCATCACATCAGGATAAGTTATTGACTGTCATCACATCAGGATAAGTTATTGACTGTCATCATAATACATCAGGATAGTTATTGACTGTCATCACATCAGGATAAGTTTTTGACTATCATCACATCAGGATAAGTTATTGACTGTCATCACATCAGGATAAGTTATTGACTGTCATCACATCAGGATAAGTTATTGACTGTCATCACATCAGGATGTTATTGACTGTCATCACATCAGGATAAGTTTTGACTATCATCACATCAGGATAAGTTATTGACTGTCATCACATCAGGATAAGTTATTGACTGTCATCACATCAGGATAAGTTATTGACTGTCATCACATCAGGATAAGTTATTGAGTTATTGACTGTCATCACATCAGGATAAGTTATTGAGTTATTGACTATCATCACATCAGGATAAGTTATTGACTGTCATCACATCAGGATAAGTTATTGACTGTCATCACATCAGGATAAGTTATTGACTGTCATCACATCAGGATAAGTTATTGACTGTCATCACATCAGGATAAGTTATTGACTGTCATCACATCAGGATAAGTTATTGACTGTCATTACATCAGGAAGTTATTGTCTGTCATCACATCAGGATAAGTTATTGACTGTCATCACATCAGGATAAGTTATTGACTGTCATCACATCAGGATAAGTTGTTGACTGTCATTCCATCAGGATAAGTTATTGACTGTCATCACATCAGGATAAGTTATTGAGTTATTGACTGTCATCACATCAGGATAAGTTTTATTAACTGTTGGCTGTTTGGAGAAGCCAATAACTGTCATTGCATCAGGATAAGTTACATTAACTGTTGGCTGATTGGAAAACCCAATAACTGTCACTGCAATCAGGATACGTTTTATGAACTGTTGGCTGTATGGAGAAGCCAACGACTGTCATTGCAATCAGGATACGCTTTATTAACTGCTGGCTGTATGGAGAGGCCAATAACTGTCATTGTCTGAGGAAAGGTATTAGTGGTGTTGGGAAACCAGGCTGTGGACAACTCTGTACCTCTCACTGTTGCCAAGTGGCTGTCATGATGAAGTGATGTTTTGAAGGTTGTTTCTTACATTCCTCTCTGTCCAGATTATTGTGAACCCCCCCCCCCCCCCTTCCAACCAGTTTTTCTGTGGAGAGTTGAGCGTGTTATGGGTTTATTGGAAGACTAGGACCACGCTGCTTATCTACTCGACTCCACAGATGTACTTCGTTGAAGATGTTGCTCTAATTTAATAAATTCTGCAGGTATCTGCGTCTCCTATGCTTGGTCTGCACCAGGAAATATTATGAAAGAATTCTTAGAATAAACAGACATACCTACGCACAAAGACCAACATACAAACAGACAGACAAGCTGCTTAGATAAAATCATAAAAGATATATGGACAGATATACAGGCAAATAATATCTCTCTCTCCATCTGTCTTAGACATACAATCATACACACACACACACACAAATATACACGCTCACACACACACACTCACACAAAACACACACACACACACACACACACGCTCATGCACACACACACACACACACACACACACACACACACACACACACACACACACACACACACACACACACACACACACACACGTCTAATATCACTTATAGTGAAAAGACGTTAAATTAAAGAACGAACGAACACACACACACACACACACACACACACACACACACACACACACACACACACACACACACACACACACACCACGCTAATACACACATGCACACACACACACACACACACACACATACACACACACACTCTCACTCATTCACTCACACACACACACATGCACACACACATGCACACACACACGCACGCACACACACACACACACACACATGCACACACATACACACACACTCACTCACTGACACACACACAAATACACACACACGTGCACACACACGCACACACACACACACTCACACACACACACACACATACATACTTACACACAAACACACACAAATACTTACTCACTCACACACACACACACATACACACAAACACACACACACACACAAATACACACACGTGCGCACACACAAATACACACACACGTGCACACACAGAAACACACACACACACACACACACACACACACACACACACACACACACACACACACACACACACACACACATACCCGTCTAATATCACTTATAGTGAAAAGACGTTAAATCAAAGAACGAAAACACACAAATGCACACATGCACACACACACAAACACACACACACACACACACACACACACACACACACACACACGCGCGCGCGCGCACATACACACACACACACACACACACACACACACACACACACACAGACAGTGGTAAAGGAAGCCACAGAAAAGTACCAAACCCTTGGTAACAACAAGTAGGTCTTTCCCCTGCAGCACTGACTGTCAATGTCTTCAGTGTCAGGACTCTGATATTCTGGAACATTCTCCCATTTTCTGGAACATTCCAGTCTCTGACAGCTTTCGATTGAGCCCTTGAAGGGGGAAAGGGAGAGGTGTGATTTGTTAGGCTTCAGCAATACATGTATTCCTTCAGTAATGCATTCTGGTTAGGGGAGAAGTACTGGTTTATAAAGTAACAGTGGATTTTGGAACTAGAACAAGGTGCACAAAGGAACAATGATGAAAGGGAGATAGAGAGGGAGATAGAGAGGGATATAGAGAGGAAGAGAGAGGGAGAGAGAGGGGGATATACCGAGGAGGGGGGGAGGGGGTAACAGAAGGAAGAAAAATGCGTATTATGAAATTTTTTAATGCATTGATTTGACAGAATGTCAGTATCTTGTTTAATGAGGTTGTTCACGTTTTTCTTGTCTTTGATATTATTGAGATTATTTTTGGTCTTGTCCCGGGCTGTTTCGAGCACTTCCTCTTCAGTACACAGAGAGTGCTGATGCCTTCAGAATACTCTGAAGTGGTCAGATTTTTGTGAGGCTTTTTGTTTGTTTTGGTTTTTTGGATTTTGTTTTCTTAATTTTTTTCTTTCTTTTTTTTTCTTTTTTTGCTTTGATAAAAAAAATCCTCAGAATTTCTTGAAAAGCATTTCTTTTACAGTGGTAAAACAAACAAACAAACAAAAAAGCAGAAAACAAGACACACAAAAACAAAACAAGTTTCTGCTTTCGGTGTTGGAGAAATGACAGAGATGTTTGTGAAGGAGAAAAAGACGAGTATGTTTGTATTCTTAAGAGGTTATAGAGAGGTCATCATTATGGTAAAGACATCGTTACCTTCCACTAGTGCTTGACAGTGATGTTTTTGTTTCTTTTTTTTGTGTATTTTTTTGTATTTTCCTTTTCTAAGGGGCATTGTTTCGTGTCCATTATAGTGAGGGAAATCATGACACAGCATGAGCTTTGAGCTTTTCGATGCCCATACATCACGCGTCGTTGTATCGTTACACTGTTGTTGAACATGTGTGTGTTGAAAACATTCACCAGAACAGAGTTTAGAACAAATATATTCCTTCTTTTTTTTTAACCCATTTTCAGTTTGTTTTTTATTCTTTTTAACTGTTTTATTCATTTGTTGTTTCACAACAAATAGACATCTAACATACAATGTGGCAACAAAGAATGACAACAACAACAACAAATTTTACACATATGAAAAGGCAATGTTGACACATGAACTCCACATAGTATACAGAATATACATAATGATATTTTGTATATTGAAAGTTTAAAAATGAACATTAAGATTTAGCACATGTCAACATTTCCCCTATGAACCCGTTTCACAAACCACATCCCTTTGCTGAACAGAAAAGATATAAATTTATACAAATAAGACAAATATTGTTCTCATGAAAAACAAAATTTATATACTCCTGATTGGCTTCACCATCTTTCTGTGCAATACCAAAGAAATAAGAGGGAAGGAGGGAGAATTTTTTATGATATTAATCAAAGGACATAACTCTTAGGAATTATACAACATATTTAGTATGAAATATCATTATGTGTATTGTGTATACTATGTGGAGTTCACGTGTCAACGTTGTCTTTATTGTATTGTATTGTCTTCATGTCTACAATATATGGGAGATAATTCCTAAGAGTTATGTCCTTTGGTTAATCTTTCTGTGTGTCAACGTCTGTATAATTTGTCTGTTTGATATACCCTGTGAACATACAGACCCCAGTACTCTCCCCTTCACTTCAGTTCACCACCAAATCCACCACCACCACCTATCACCACATCCACCACCATCCACCATCATCACCACCCACTCACCACCACCCACCACCCACCACCACATCCAACGTCCACCACCCACCACCACCACCACCACCACCACATCCAACGTCCACCACCCACCACCACATCCAACGTCCACCACCCACCACCACCACCACCATCCACCACCACCACCCACCACCATCCACCCACCACCATCCACCCATCACCACCAAATCCACCACCACCACCTATCACCACATCCACCACCACCACCCATCACCACCATCCACCATCACCACCACCCACTCACCACCACCCACCACCACACCCACCACCACCACCCACCACCCACCACCACCCACCAACAGTCCTTCAAGTTTGTGTTCCAATCTGTCTTCCTATGACCCACCACCACCACCACCCACCACCACCACCACCCACCCACCCACCAACAGTCCTTCAAGTTTGTGTTCCAATCTGTCTTGCCTATGACCAGCCTGGATGTTGGTAAGAAGAGGACGAGTTGTTTTCCACCTTGGCAAAGAGCTCGTTACTCGCCAGGAGCCTGAGGTACTTTTCATTACCTTTCATTACTATGACGTCTTTCCGCTTACGGCACCTACAACACTGGCAAAAAAAGGGGGCGAGGGGGAAAGTAAATGGCAAATGTGGTGGTGGTTGCTTATTCATCGGGGAAGTGCGATGCCCTAAAGGGTCGGCGTACTGATGTTTCATTTAGCCCCCAAAGTGATTCTGAAACAGTCTCCAGCTCTCAGCCAAAGGGGGAAGGGGGGGAGAGAGAGGTGGGGTGGGGGTGGGGATGGGGTGGGGATGGGGGTGGCAGAGATAGTGAAAGACGAGGATGTAAAAGGTATTTAGTACAGAGATGTTGTAGGTGAGGTGTTGTTTAATGAGGTTGTAGGTCAGTCCGTTTGATTGTTTGTAGGCTGTTTTTGGGGGTGGGGGTGACAGGGAGGGAGGGAGGGAGAGAGGAGATTACGTGTCCTAGACAAGGGGGGGTGGGGGTGTCTAAGTCAGTTCTAGAAAGTGTTGTATTTTGTTTGATGTTGTACTGATGGTGATGTGTGTTGTTGTTAGAATTGTTGATGTTGATGTTGTTGTTGTTGTTGTTGTTGTTTATAGACAATGAACGAAATTAACAGTTTGGTAATATACATAATTATATGCTACACATACACACACACACACACATATATATATATATATATATATATATATATATATATATATATATATATATAGAGAGAGAGAGAGAGAGAGAGAGAGAGAGAGACAGACAGACAGACAGACAGACAGACAGATAGACGGTTTAGATAGATAGATAGATAGATAGAGAGATAAACAGGTAGACAGACAGATAGATAGGTAGACAGACAGATAGATAGACAGACAGACAGATAGATAGATAGACAGACAGACAAATAGATAGATAGATAGATAGATAGATAGACTGATAGATAGATAGATATATAGATAGACAGACAGACAGACAGACAGACAGACAGACAGATATATGTTAAAGTAGAAGTGACAGACTAACATACATGAGGTATCTCTATTCATACACATACAAAAGACGTAAAACATGATAGACTTACACAGACATCACCATGAAACAAATAGGTGATTGACTGCTCTTGCCACAGGTAACTCCCAAGCGTCAGCACTAAGTGGTTCCCCCATCATGTCTTCCCCATTTTCCCCACAACTTAACCCTTTTCCAACCCACCGCGCCTTCCCATCCTCCAAAACTCAATCTCCTGTGGGCTGAAATGGAATGAGGGGAAAAACTGGGGGCAAATATTGAGTCTGACCCAGAGAATGGTCTGGAATGGAGAGATTTCTTCTTTTCTCTATGGAGCGATTTCTTCTTTTCTCTGCCATATTGGCTGTTTGGACAGGCCAATGACTGTCGTGGTGTGAGAGGACAGGTCTTTTGGGCTGTTGGCTTGTCGATAGGCCAGTGACTGTGAGGACTGATTTTTTTGGCTGTTGGCTGTTGGCTGTTTCGATAGGCCAGTGACTGTCATGTGATGAGACATCTTGTTGGTTGTGTTGGCTGTTCGGAGAAACTAGTGACTGTGAGGACAGATTTTTTGGGGCTGTTGGCTGTTGGCTGTTTGGAGAGACCAGTGACTCTCTGTGAGGACATATTTTTTTTGGCTGTTGGCTGTTTGGAGAGACCAGTGACTCCCTGTGAGGACAGATTTTTTTAGCTGTTGGATGTTTGTGTTTGGAGAGACCAGTGACTCCCTGTGAGGACAGATTTTTTTAGCTGTTGGCTGTTTGGAGAGACCAGTGACTGTGAGGACATTTTTTGGCTGTTGGCTGTTGGCTGTTTGGAGAGACCAGTGACTGTTAGAACAGACGTTTTGGCTGTTGGCTGTTTGGAGAGATCAGTGACTGACTGTGAGGACAGATCTCTTTGGCTGTTGGCTGTTTGGAGAGACCAGTGACTGTGAGGACAGACTTTTTGGCTATTGGCTGTTTGGAGAGACCAATGACTGTCTGTAAGGACATATCTTTTTGGCTATTGGCTGTTTGGAGAGACCAATGACTGTCTGTAAGGACATATCTTTTTGGCTATTGGCTGTTTGGAGAGATCAGTGACTGACTGTGAGGACAGACTTTTTGGCTATTGGCTGTTTGGAGAGACCAATGACTGTCTGAAGGACATATCTTTTTGGCTATTGGCTGTTTGGAGAGATCAGTGATTGTCTGTGAAGAGAGACGTTTTTGGCTGTTGGCTGTTTGGAGAGACCAGTGACTGTGAGAACTATCGTTTTGGCTGTTGGCTGTTTGGACAGACCAATGACTCTCTGTGAGGACATATTTTTTGGCTGTTGGCTGTTTGGAGTTATCAGTGACTGTGAGGACATATCTTTTTGGCTGTTGGCTGTTTGGAGATATCAGTGACTGTGAGGACATATCTTGTTGGCTGTTGGCTGTTTGGAGAGACCAGTGACTGTGAGGACATACTTTTTTGGCTATTGGCTGTTTGGAGAGACCAGTGACTGTCTGTGAGGACAGATCTCTTTGGCTGTTGGCTGTTCGGAGAGACCAGTGATTGTGAGGACATTTTTTTGGCTTTTGGCTGCTGGCTGTTTGAAGAGATCAGTGACTGTCTGTGAGGACAGAGGTTTTTTTGGCTGTTGGCTGTTTTGTGAGACCAGTGACTGTGAGGACAGACGTTTTTGGCTATTGGCTGTTTTGAGAGACCAGTGACTGTCTGTGAGGACAGATCTCTTTGGCTGTTGGCTGTTTGGAGAGACCAGTGATTGTGAGGACATTTTTTTGGCTGTTGGCTGCTGGCTGTTTGAAGAGATCAGTGACTGTCTGTGAGGACAGAGGTTTTTTTTTGGCTGTTGGCTGTTTTGTGAGACCAGTGACTGTGAGGACAGACGTTTTGGCTGTTGGCTGTTTTGAGAGATCAGTGACTGTCTGTGAGGACAAATTGGTTTGGGTGTTGGCTGTTTGGAGAGACCAGTGACTGTCTGTGAGGACAGATTGGTTTGGCTGTTGGCTGTTTGGAGAGACCAGTGACTGTTTTGAAGACATATTGTTTTGGCTGTTGGCTGTTTGGAGAGATCAGTGACTGTGATGAGATTTGTTTTGGCTGTTGGCTGTTGGCTGTTTGGAGAGATCAGTGGCTGTCTGTGAGGACATATTTTTTGGAGAAAAGCCAATGACTCTGTATCCTAGGACAGGTCTTGTTGGCTTTTGGCTATTTGGAGAGGCCAATGATTGACTGTTATATCTTGTTGGTTTTTGGCTATTTGGAGAGGCCAATGATTGACTGTTACATCTTGTTGGCTTTTGGCTATTTGGAGAGGCCAATGATTGACTGTTACATCTTGTTGGCTTTTGGCTATTTGGAAAGGCCAATGATTGACTGTTAGGTCTTGTTGGCTTTTGAATATTTGGAAAGGCCAGTGATTGACTGTTATGTCTTGTTGGCTTTTGGCTATTTGGAGAGGCCAGTGATTGACTGCTACATCTTGTTGGTTTTTGGCTATTTGGAGAGGCCAATGAATATTAGTGCACCAGGACAGAGTACATTGTTCATATCTGTGATCCTTTAGCTGTATCATGCCTGATTACAGGTCTTTCTCTGTTTAACTCTTAAATCATTACACTGTCTGATCTGTACGTCTCTCTGTTCGTTTCTGTAGTCCTTCAGTCTGTACTCTGTTTGACTGTATGTCTCTCTGTTCATATCTTCACTCTGTATCCTGTCTAATCCGCACGTCTTTCTGTTCATATCTTCAGTTCTTCAGTATATACCTTAATTAACCCTTTGGCTCCTGCACCCTATCTATCAACTGCAAAAAATTAACCGTTTGACTCCCTCATCCTATCCACCAGCTTCCTGCAAAACTAAATCCTTTGACTCCCTCACCCTGTCCATCAGCTTCCTGCAAAACTAAATCTTTGACACCCTCACCCTATCCACCAGCTTCCTGCAAAATTAAACCCTTTGACTCCCTCACACTATCCACCAGCTTCCTGCAGATTTTGCTGTGTGCTAGTCTGGTTCACGATGCAGGATGCTGGAGGACTGGTGCACGAGTTAAAGGGTTAATTGGTCTGTGCGTTTGTCTGTTGGTGTGTTGGCTGGGTCAGTACACACATACACATTGTCTGATCTGTTGGCTGGGTCAGTACACACATACACATTGTCTGATCTGTTGGCTGGGTCAGTATACGTCTGTCTGATCTGTTAGCTGGGTCAGTACACGTCTGTCTGATCTGTTGGCTGGGTCAGTACACACATACACACTGTCTGATCTGTTGGCTGAGTCAGTACACACATACACACTGTCTGATCTGTTGGCTGGGTCAGTACACACATACACACTGCCTGATCTGTTGGCTGGGTCAGTATACACATACACACTGCCTGATCTGTTGGCTGGGTCAGTATACACATACACACTGCCTGATCTGTTGGCTGGGTCAGTACACACATACACACTGCCTGATCTGTTGGCTGGGTCAGTATACACATACACACTGCCTGATCTGTTGGCTGGGTCAGTACACACATACACACTGCCTGATCTGTTGGCAGGGTCAGTATACACATACACACTGTCTGATCTGTTGGCTGGGTCAGTACACACATACACATTGCCTGATCTGTTGGTTTTGGAGGCTCCTTCACACTCCTGTGTTCTAACAAAGAGAGTTATGGGTGTTGTCACTGACTGACGCTGAGCGTGATGAGTTGGCTGACCGTCATTATGACACTAGTGGGCAGAAGACAGTGTGTCATAGGTCCCATTATCTCTCTGTCCCTATCTCCCCCACACCCTTCTCTTTTCTGACTTCAAGATCTTTCCTGTGTTTAAGTTTCTGCGACAGGCTTTACGAATCTGAACATACTTCCCTGCAGGTTTGGATACAGCGCATATGGAACTGTCCTCGTGCAATGAAATCCTCTAGAACAAATCCCAGATAGGGAAAGAGGCACACACACACAACACCAACACAGACAGGCCAACAGACAAACACACAGTAATGATGGGAAACCAATGGAAAGTACCAAACCCTTAAGAACGATGACTAGGTCATCTGCTTGCTGCACTGACTGTGTCTTCACTTCCAAGGACTGCACTTAGGAACTCTCTGTTTTCTGCAACACTCACACATTTTCTCGAACATTTTCAGATTTTCTCGAACTTTCAGCAGTCTCTGATAGTTGTGTTGTTGTTGTTTGTTGTTGTATGTGTGTGTTTTGTTTTTGTTTTGTTTTGTTTTGTTTGTTGTTGTTTTTGTTTTGTTTTGTTTGTTTGTTTTTTATGGGGGGTTTTTTTGTGTGTTTTTTTTGTTTTTGTTTTTTTTGTTTTTTTGCCATTGGATCCGGGCAAGAGAAAGGTTTTGTGATTTGTGAAGATTCAGCAATGCACGTCTTCCTTCTGTAAAACATTTTGGTTGAAGGAACTATCGTGTCTATAGCAACAGTGTATTTTATCGACAGTACCAAGGAGGGACTAGGGGAACGAGAGATGGGGGAGTGGGGGGTGGGGTTAGGGGTGAGGAAGAGAAAGTGTGGTTATAATAAAATCTGTGAGTGCAAGGATATGACAGCATGACAGTGTCTTATTTACTGAGGTTGTTTATACATGTTTTTCTTGTTCAGTTTATTATTTAGATCCATTTTTGTTTTGTTTGTTTATTTCTTTGTATGTCTGTTTCTTGTTCATTTTTGTTTGTTTTTTGTTTTGTTTTGGTTTGGTTTGGTTTGGTTTGGTTTGGTTTGGTTTGGTTTGGTTTGGTTTGGTTTGGTTTGGTTTGGTTTGGTTTGAATGGTTTGGTTTGGTTTTGTTGGGTTGGGGTTGTTTTTTTTTTTTGGGGGGGGGGTGTTGTTTTTGTTTGATTTTGTCTGTTTTGTTGTTTTTTTGCGGGGAGGGAGGGGGATTGGTTCTTGTTACTTTTTTTTCAGAGAAGGGGGAAGGGATCTGATTGTAGGCTGTTTTAAAAACTTGCCTCATCAATACGCAGAGAATGCTGCTGCCTTCAGAGTACTCTGAAGAGGTCAATTTCTGTCACATTGACATAACAAGAAATAAATAAACAAAACAAAACAAAACAAAACAAAAAAGGAATTACTCTGAAGATGCCGATTTTTTTTGACATTAGCAAAACAAACATTAGAATTTGTGGAAAACATTTCTTTTACATTGACGAAACAAAAACGTAGGTAAAGGAAACAAACTAAAACAAAAGTGATTCCCCATCTTAAGTTTAGGAAAAATGATAGAGATGTTTGTGAAGAAGAAAAAGATGCAGCTATTTGTTTTCTAGAGAGGTCATTGAGAGTTCATCACCATGGTAACTACGTCGTTTAAAACAGACATCATTACCCACCTAATGTCTGACGTTGGGGGTTTTTTTGCTACTTTTTTCTTCTTCTGCATTTTGTTTTTCTCCTTCCTTAAACATTTTCATTCTTCTTTTTCTTTCTCTTATTCCTCATCATTTACGGTTTTTGGGTTGTTGTTTTTTTCATATTTCGCCTTTCTTCTTCTCCTGTCTTCCTGGGTTTTTTTTTGGTTTTTTTTTTTCGTTCTCTTCTTCTTTCCACTTCCCCTTCTTCTTCTTTAACTTCGTCTTCTTCATTTACTCTTCGTCTTCAATGTTTGTTCTTCTTCTTTTTCTTCTTCCCCTCTTTCCTCTTTTTTATTTTTCTCGTCTTCTTTATTCACTCTTTTTGTTCTTCTTCTCCATGTCTTTCTTCTTCTTCTTTTCCTTTACTTGTTTTCTTTCTTCTCCTTCTTTTTCTTCATCTACCTCATCTTCGTTTCCTGTGTCCCACCACCCCCATCTACCGTTCGAATGTCTAAGGTATAAGTTAAAGTGTTAATTGACAAACTCCCATTACAGCCATTTTTAATTGAGAAACTCCCATTACAGCCATTGTTAATTGAGAAACTCCCATTACAGACATTGTTAATTGACACACTCCCATTACAGCCATTGTTAATTGACACACTCCCATTACAGCCATCGTTGATTGACACACTCCCATTACAGCCATCGTTGATTGACACACTCCCATTACAGCCATCGTTAATTGACACACTCCCATTACAGTCATCGTTAATTGACACACTCCCGTTACAGCCATTGTTTAATTGATACGCTCCCATTATAGCCATCGTTAATTGACAAACTTTCAGAATTATTCCCAGCCAACACACAGCCATATCCAGCCAGGGTCAGTCACTTACCTGTCACTCGTCAGCAGCATGAAGTTCAATGGTAGCTACTGCAGCAGACGTCACAACAACTCTCCCCCACTTAGCCTGGTCTTGATTTTTCTCTGCTACTTTGAGGAGGATGGGGGAGATGCTGGGGGCAATGAGAGATAGAGATGGTTGGAAGTCCATGGTCGCCAACGCCATGCGGCAGGGCACCTGATGATGATGATGATGATGATGATGATGATGATGATGATGATGAATGATGATGATGATATTTGTAAACCTTCAAACCACTGATGTTGGTGATGTTGTGTACATGTATATAGGAGGTGGACGGTCTGCCCAGATTTTTTTTTTTATGTTTTAATTATTTTTTCCCTCCACTTTTACTTTAAATGCTGTCGTCATTTGGGTTGCGTGTCTGGTTGCGAGTTGCATGGCCGATGGATTTTTGTTTGTTTTTGTTTTGTTTTTGTTTTGTTTTTGTTTGTTTTGTTTTTTTTATTTCTGCCAGCAGTTCACGTTGAGTTGTGGCGTTCATTCGAAATACTTCCATTTGTTCTTTTATCGGTCCTTTGCCAATGAGAAGCCACTTGTAGAACCGTGTCTCTGCTGCTGTTGATCTTATTTTATCTGCTTTTCTGTCATGTAGTATTATTGGCCAGGTCAGACATTTTTAGGAAATTTGGTCTTAAGGGCTGTTGGTTGCTGCTTTTTCAAATGTTACTGAGCTGGACAATTTTCTGTTCCTCTATTCCTAATCTTGTTTTGATGTCTTAGTACAGGTGCCCATTATGAGCTTTAACCTTTTGACTCCCACACCCTATCCACCAACAGCAAAACCCTAACCCTTTGACTCCCACACCCTATCCACCAACAGCAAAACCCTAACCCTTTGACTCCACACACCCGAAAACACCCTTTGATCCCACCCTAACCAACAGCAAAACCCTAACCTTTGACTCCCACACCCTATCCACCAACAGCAAAACCCTAACCCTTTGACTCCCACACCCTATCCACCAACAGCAAAACCCTAACCCTTTGACTCCCACACCCTATCCACCAACAGCAACACCCTAACCCTTTGACTCCCACACCCTATCCACCAACAGCAAACCCTAACCCTTTGACTCCCACACCCTATCCACCAACAGCAAAACCCTAACCCTTTGACTCCCACACCCTAACCACCAACAGCAAAAACCTAACCCTTTGACTCCCACACCCTATCCACCAACAGCAAAACCCTAACCCTTTGACTCCCACACTCTGTCCACCAACAGCAACACCTAACCCTTTGACTCCTCACACCCTATCCACCAACAGCAACACCCTAACCTTTTGACTCCCACACCCTATCCACCAACAGCAAAACCTAACCCTTTGACTCCCACACTCTGTCCACCAACAGCAACACCTAACCCTTTGACTCCCACACTCGTCCACCCAACTGCAAACACACCCTAACCCTTTGACTCCCACACCCTATCCACCAACAGCAAAACCCTAACCTTTTGACTCCCACACTCTGTCCACCAACAGCAAAACCCTAACCTTTTGACTCCCACACCCTATCCACCAACAGCAAAACCCTAACCTGCAGGAAGATGGTGGCTAGGGTGAGGGAATCAGTGGGTTAACTTTTTGCTTTGCTAACATGGTTTGCAGTGCAGGAATGCTGGTGGACAGAGTGCGGGGCTCAAAACGCTAACTGAGCCTAGATATTTAAAATCACTCACATATTCTAATGCAGTCTCGCTAATTTGAATAAGACGATTATCTTGATCTTCTTCTCCTTCCACGTGTACTACTTTTGTCTTCTTGGCGTTTTTTATATTGTAAACTGCCTTCTTGCCCGCTGCGTATACTGTGTATAAAATTCTTTCCATGCTAGTATGGCAAGAAGGACATTTGGGTTGTGTCATCTATAGCAGGAAGATGAATTGGGGATGTTTATGAAGAAGTGTTCCTCTACTTAGAAGTCACACGCACAACAAGGAAGGAAAGTGACGAGAAGAAATGCACTAACCACACTAGACATGATTCTCATAAGCAGTCCACACATAAATTAATAACTACAACGTATTTATTTAATTAATCAACTTCAGCATAAACGTGATTCACCATTCCTACTGTCCTAGGTCCTAATAGTCCTAAAATCCTAAGATGCACTACGAATCATCACAGCTTACATATCACTAGAATGCTGAACACTTTCTTATGTCCTACTCTATTCCCTCTCTCTTTGCTTCATGGAAAATCAAAAATACTACCTATTCCTATCCCTACCCTAACAAAAGTATAAAATGAAACGTGGGTCACATACCTCTAAGATAGGTTGGAAGCTGAAACGTCTCTCGCTCACTGACTCAATGGCTGACTCAAGGTTCACTCCCATAGTGATTGACTTACTGGCTTTTATACAGTGCGTTTCTATTGTTTTTGTCACAAACCTTCCCACCTGTCCTTCATGGACATCGAAAATTGAATAACTAAGCGATCTTTGGCCTAGCGGCCCTGGTTGTTATTCAGCTTTCTGGACTTTTTGCTTGGACGTGGGTATTTGCTGAAACCTTTCGTGTGCTAGATAACCTACCGTCTGTACCCTCTATAGTTGGATAAGAACAATGTGAGTGTTAGATCCTGTTTGATGGAAAATGTTGAGTAACCAGTTTAATCATGGATGGCGTGATCTTCATTACACAAACCTTACTTACCCGTCTAACAATTCGGTCTGAATACTTCTTCCCCCCTAGAGGGGCCCCTGTGATATTAGTGATAAGGTCCTACAGAAGTGGATTATTATCAGCATATCTTAGATTTGTGATGTTTCATGGCCCAGTTTTGTTCCCATGTCCTCAGTGTCTGCTTCTCTCACAACCTGCTCTGTATAGATGTTGAAGAGATGAGGAGAGAGAAGTCTAGGACAACAATTGACTTGTTCTCTTGTCTCCACATAGATAAGAAAAAAAAGCACAGGCTCTGTGTCTGCTTGCTCAGCAGAACACAAAGAAACGACCTGCTCAGTCATTTGCTCAAAGATGAATGACTTGAATGTGGTCCACTCACGCTAAGCTCAGCGCAATCATCGCCGTCTAGTGACAAGTTACGGAATTCGCCGTAACTCTCAAGAACTGAGCTTAGCAGTTATCTCTCTTGACAACATTGTGTCAGGTCCCTTAATCTGAAACACTCGTGAACAGAAGAAGACTGGTGAACAAACAGTCCACCAGTATAAAATGGGGAAAAATAGCTCTGTGAGTATATAAGGGTGATTTCCTCACGAACACCTATAGATAAACTTGGCACCAGTCTGAAGTCCTGTTCTTGTTCTTGTTTTTGTTCTTCTTCTACTACTACTACTACTACTACTACTACTACTAACTACTACCACCACCACCACCACCACACTACTACTTCTACTACTGCTGCTACTTCTACTACTATTACTACTACTACCACCACCACCACTACCACCACCGCCACTACTACTACTACTACTGCTACTTCTACTGCTACTACTACTACTACGACTACTGCCACCACCACTACCACTTCTTCTTCTTCCTCTTCTTCTTCTTCTTCTTCTCTCTTCTTCCTCTTCTTCTTCTTCTCCTCCTCCTCCTCTTCCCCCTTCTTCTTCATTGCTTTTCTTCCTCTTTTTCTTCTTTTACGTATTCAATTTAGTTCTTTTTTTCTTTTTCCTGATTTTTCTTTTCCGTGTTTGTTGTTGTTGCTTGGTTTTTGTTTGTTTGTTTGTTTGTTTTGTGTGTGTGTTTTGTGTGTGTGTTATTATGTGTGTGTGTATTGTGTGTGTGTGTGTATGTGTGTATGTGTGTGTGTGTATGTGTGTGTGATGTGTGTGATGTGTGTGATGTGTGTGTGTGTGTGTGTGTGTGTTGTGTGTGTGTGTGTGTGTGTGTGTGTGGTGTGTGTGTGTGGTGTGTGTGTGTGTGTGTTTGTGTTCTTCTTCTTATTTTTCGTGTTTTTCTGTTTTTTTTTTTTTTTTTTCACATTTGATAAAATACATTTTTTTTCTTTTTCGATCGTTTATAGTAGCAAAAATACAGTTATCTGGGGGCTATCGTATAGCAGTATTTACACAGTTTGAAATATCTTTGTAATGTGTGGGATAAATTGTGTAGTGTTTTCTTTTTGAATTCTTTCTTCTTCTTCTTCTTCTTCTTCTTCTTCTTCTTCCTTCTTCTTCCTTCTTCTTCTCTTCTTCTTCGCTTCTTCCTTCTTCTTCGCTTCTTCTTCGCATTCTTCTTCTTCGCATTCTTCTTCGCATTCTTCTTCTTCGCATTCTTCTTTTCGCATTCTTCTTCTTCTTCGCATTTCCTTCTTCGCATTCTTCGCATTCTTCTTCTTCGCATTCTTCTTCTTCTTCTTCTTCGCATCTTCTTCTTCGCATTCTTCTTCTTCGCATTCTTCTTCTTGCATTCTTCTTCTTGCATTCTTCTTCTTCTTCTTCGCAATTCTTCTTCTTCTTCTTCTTTATTGTAAGAAATCGTTTTTCACTTCCTGTCAACGTATTACATGGCTCTTTTCTCAACATTATTCTTCTTCATTCTGTCATTATGTTTCTTCTTTTCTTCTGATCTTCTGTTCTCATAATGTTTCGCTTTCTCATTCCTTCTTCTTCGATCTTCTTCTTCCATTCTTCTTCACATTTTCTTCTTCGCATTCTCCTTCTTCTTCGCATTCTTCTTCTTCTTCGCATTCTTCTTCTTCTTCGCATTCTTCGCATTCTTCTTCTTCGCATTCTTCTTCTTCTTCTTCGCATTCTTCTTCTTCGCATTCTTCTTCTTCGCAATTCTTCTTCTTCGCAATTCTTCTTCGCAATTCTTCTTCTTCGCAATTCTTCTTCTTCGCAATTCTTCTTCTTCTTCTTTGAGAGTTGTGAGAGAAAATCGTTTTTCACTTCCTGTCAAATGTAGTTACATGGCTCTTTATCTCAACATTATATATCTTCGTCATAGTGTAGTAACAAGGTTTGAAATGTTTACATCTTTTCTTTCTGCATCTTCTGTTTCATCATAATGATCATCGTCATCATCATCTCCTTCTTCTTCGATCTTAATCACTTCCTCTTCATCCTTTTGCGAGAATTATGAGAGAAACTCGGTTTTGTCTTTCTATCAGATTTAGCTTGATGGCTGTTATATCAAAATGAAAAACAAACCGAGGAAGGGAACAACAACAACGATAACAACAAATAACAAAACACACGCCATCTTCGCAACAATGTAACAATAAGGTTTACAAGGTTTTGAGTGGTTTCTTCTTCTTCTTCTTCTTTCTTCTTCTCCTGCTTTTTTTTTTATCTTTTGTTTATGTCTTTTTGTTCTGTAATGTTTGTTTGTGTTCGGAGAGCGAGAGCTCTGTGCTTTGTGTCCATTATAGCAGAATACATACCCCCCTCCCCCCATTCCCCGTTGGGATGCTGGGGGCTCTTTCAGTATAAATAGTATCTCCGCCTTCTGTAAATCCTGTGCCAGATTTTGTTCTTTTCTGTCACTCTCTTTGTTTCTCTCTCTCTTCCTCCTTTGCTTTCTGTCATTTCCTCCTATCATTTTCTGCCTTCTGGTCCATTGACCTGTATGTTTTCCATCAAGTCTTAGGTACTTTCTCTTAGAAGTGATAATTGGGCACATGTATCAAGCGCATTTTTGCTCTGGGGAAATGAGATACGCAGAAGCAATTTTAGGTAACTTAGATCCGTTTTTATATATGTGACCTCCCACCACGAAATCAGTCTTAACTCGCAGTCAGTCGAACAGCACCAGGAGCTGAAAAGGTGACCGAGGGTCTGTCTGGGATGTTTTGACTTTTTCTCAAAATTAATTTCTGTAGACTATAATCTATCCCCCACAGAAATATTTTTCTTGAAAAAATATTATTAATCAATTTAAATCGGTATGTTAATGCACTGATCGCATCAGAAAGAACGCAATTTCCTACCTATTTTTGTCTCTTATTATGAACCGTAACCTGTACAGTACCCACATGTAATATATTGGTGGACCTTTCAGATAATGACAGCGAAAATTAGAAACAAACTGGGTCAAAGCCACCAAATGAAGAAATCTAAGGAAAATGTGTAGGAAGCACACAAAAACTTTAGAGGCCTTTTCTCAAAATGGCCGTCATACAACTTAATGACTTTAAACATACACAACTTCTACATTTTTTTGAGTACAAGCTTTATTCAAGTACCAAAATAATCAGCAGAATGTATGCTTTCCAGTGATATGTATATCTCAAAATGCCCCAAAATGCTAGTTTAGACTGATTTCGTGGTGGGAGGTCACATATGTTTTAATGTTCTTAGTTACGTTCAAAATTGTACTCAGGTGTGTTTTTTAAATCCCCTGTGCGATAAATGGGATGGAGTGGTCAACGCTAGGGGCATCTCCTTAGACTGCGTGCCGAATGCATTGATATGTGTATTGAATTGTTCTTTTCCTTTCTTGAAACGGTTTGTGGCCCGATATGGCTTTAAACAAAAAACAGTAAAATAACATCAGAACATCAGAACCATTGGAATACCAGTCCAGTGTAGAATGTGAAGGTAAAGCTGTGACAGGGAGCTGCCTGAAAATCCACAAGAGGCTTGTTCATAATGTTGAGATTTTTTTTTTTATTGATCTTTATTTTCCAACGGTAGATGTAGTGACACAATACAACAATGTTTTAGTCAACTTTTCCTGCTTGCCTCTGCTAAAATCTCATTACCATAGAAAGGAAAGAAAAACAAGTGTATGAGTAATGAGTGATTCTTTCCTCTTTCCTTCCCTCGCAACCTACTTTTGTCTCCTTCAATCCGCTCTCAAAACTCACCTTTTCTCCTCTGCATAAAATCCTGACCTCACTCAACCCCCTCTGCAGCCTGTCTCCACTCGGAGGGGAATCACATTGTAATATATATTGTATATAATATGCTCTCTATAATTTTCCATTGCTTTTATTCTTTCTCCCCATTTATAGCCATGCGTGTGTTGGTGTGGTGTGTGTGTGTGTGTGTGTGTGTGTGTGTGTGTGTGTGTGTGTGTGTGTGTGTGTGTGTGTATGTGTGTGTGTGTGTGTGTGTGTGCGTGCGTGTGTGTCTGTTTCAGCGCTTAGATTTGATTTTATCAAGATTTTGCGCTATATAAATATTGTAATTATTATTATTATTATTAAGTGGGTACAGTCTTCTTCGACTGATCATAAATCTGTACACAAATAACTAAACCGGTGAACCATTGCGGACAGTGATATTCAATCCTGTAGTGAGGATGCAAGAGAAAGAGAGAGAGACAAAGAAACAGACAGACAGACAGAGACAGACATACAGACAGACAGGGAGACAGACAGAGAGAGACAGACATACAGAGACAGACAGAGATGATGATGATGAAGAAGATGATGATGATGATGATGAGGAGGAGGAGGAGGAGGAATTCTTAACTCCAACGGTGAGAAACACATAATACTAATGAAATATTACGAAGAAGCAGACAGAGAGATGGACGGACACACACACACACACACACACACACACACACACACACACACACACACACACACACACACACACACACACACACACACACACCAGAGGGAGAGAGAGAGAGAAACAAACAAACAAACACAAACACACAGAGAGAGAAGGACGGAGAGAAAGAGACAGAGACAGACAGGCAGACAGCCAGAGAAACAGAGATAGAAACAGACACAGAGAGAGAGAGAGAGAGAGAGAGAGAGAGAGAGAGAGAGAGAGAGAGAGAGAGAGAGAGAGAAAGAGAGAGAAGAACAACGGACAGACAGACAGACAGACAGACAGACAGACAGACAGACAGAGATAGCTGTGATCTAAGTATCATGGACTTCACATTCTCACGGCAATACGGGCACGCCTCCAACTGAACACGGGTGAAAGGTAAGAAGAGCTCTTCTACGGGAGATAAGTCGTGGTTCTTACCACACTCTACAACACAGCGCTTCCTGTCTAAGGGAGATCACTCTCTACACTGCATTGTTGGGCTGTGGGGAAATCACAGATACGTACGCTCACGTGTAGATGAGTGGGAGGGGAGGGAGGGGAGGGAGGTGAGGGGAGAGGCTTACTGCAGAGATATCGACATAGATAGATGGCTCTTTGCGTAGATACCTGGCTGATAATAAAGCTGACTTATTTGTTTGCTTGCTTCTTCCCACGCCTGGAGACTGGAGACATTTGGCAACCTGCAGCTGAATGTAGTGGGGAACTTTTGACCTGGGAACTGAACCGTGTCTGGTATTGTGTACTGGACTGAAGGCAAACTTCGTGAGCGAACCTGTAGCTGTGGTAGGGGATGGGCGCCTCCCTGGCGGTGCTGGCCCTGGGAAAAAGATGAGGTCTCTGCCACCTCACTCTCCTACGACCCCTGGGTTATGGGAACTATGTAGGTAGGATCTCAGGACCTGGGCTTATATGCAGGCTTCAGCTTGTGCGGTGATCATTCTGGATCTTTTCTGTCACATGGTACCTATGACGTTAGTGCTTACGGAATTCATTCCGAGAGTGGAGACGTCATCTTGAGAAATTAAAACTGAAATAGAAACTGAATTTGATAGCTATTATCTTCATTAGTCCCAATCTTTTCTTGCCCCATGGTGTCTCTTTGCTGTGATGTTCATAAGTCCTAACCTTCTGATCTTCTGTGGTGTCCCTGGTACTATCACATTCATGTGTCTTAACTTGTTCATGTCCCGTAATGTTTCTTTGTGTTGTCATAGTCATGAGTCCTACAGGCATGTCCTGTACTTACAGTGGAGGAGAGAAAACATGAACACACATAATGAGTTTGTTTGTTGTGTTTGTTTGTTTGTTTGTTTGTTTGTTTGTTGTTTGTTTGTTTTTGTTTGTTTGTTTGTTTGTTGTTTGTTTGTTTGTTTTGTTTGTTTGTTTTTGTTTGTTGTTGTTTGTTTGTTGTTTGTTGTTTGTTTGTTTGTTGTTGTTTGTTTGTTTGTTTGTTTGTTGTTTGTTGTTTGTTGTTTGTTTGTTTGTTGTTGTTGTTGTTTGTTGTTTGTTGTTTGTTGTTTGTTGTTTGTTGTTTTGTTGTTTGTTTGTTGTTTGTTTGTTTGTTTGTTGTTTGTCTGTAAACAAGAACATCAGGAACGCTGTACTGGCATGCAGCCCTCTTTCCAGCAGGATCACGACCATGTGCGTGCGAGCGAAACCATTCACCATCATGGCAGTGCAGATATAATTATGTTCCCATATCAGACTATGACGATGACCAGACTGAAGAATTCTATATCCAATTTCAAAGGATCATCAACAAATCCTTGTCATTCAGGGTGATTTGATTGATTTGGTTCAGTTTTTACCTCGACACCACCTCAGGTGATATGGCTGACAGGATAACCATCCCAGAGAAGTGGGGGAAGGGGGACTTAACTAATCTTATACTGACACCACCAGAACAACAATGATGTTAAGATGGGACAGTGAGAAGGCCATTTTAAATGTAGTAGTGGGGGAAGGGGGACTTATCTAATCTTATACTGACACCACCAGAACAAAAATGATGTTAAGATGGAACAGCGAGAAGGCCAGTTTTAATGTAGCGCACCCCGGGACTCGAACCCACAACCCGCATGTGATTCCGATGCTCAAACCAACTGCCAAGGTTTTTATGAATGCCAAGAAGATGGATAAATTTCTGCGGTTCCTACTGTGACGTGAGTATCAGTGTTAGGGGCCTACGCCTGATAGATTTGGCCAGCACTAATGACTTGGTTATTCCTGACCCTTCTGGTGAACATAAAGCTTCCCGACGATGAACATGGCACTCGGCAAACAGTCAGTATCGTTGCCGGATAGATTATATTCTTGTGAAGAACTTGAAGAGATCTGGCATCGATAGGATTAAAACATGGACGTTTACAGGAGCTGACCTTGGCAGTGATTTTGACTTTGTCATAGTAAAGTTTCTTTGTCATAGTAAAGTTTTCTTTGTCATAGTAAAGTTTAAAGTGCGGTTGAAAAATATCAAGTGAATGACAAATAGCCGTCACAAATTGGTATTGGTAAACTGAAAGATCCAGACATCAATGAACAATTCCAAGCGGCCACAGGAGGAAACTTCGCCCCATCATTGCCGTTTGAAGAAGACATTGAAGCCCTTACCAATAATTTCAAGCAAGTTGTGACTGATACAGCAAGAGAGATCTTAAGGATAGATAGGCCAATAGAAGTCGAAGCTATGGACAAGTAACATCTTACAGATGTGTGACGCTAAAAGCTTTAAACCACAATGGAAAACTAAAAAAGGAAAGAATAAATACAGCGCTATAAGCAAGATGATTGACCAAGAAATGAGGAATGAAAAGGAAAGCTGGATCGAACAATAGTAGGAAAACCCTGAGAAAAAAACTCTACAAAAAACGACACAAAGGCAGCTTTTAAGATTGTAACAGATTTGACCCAACAAAAGCGAAGTCATCATTACTGAGGACAAAGACGGCAGCTGTCCCATTCAGGAAAAAGACATCATAACGAAATGGACTTGGTGGTGCTGGGAACTCTACAACAAACAAAGCAAAGAAAATCCAAGTGTGCTAAAATACAAGAGCCATCAAATCAAGATGGCTTCCCAATACTCCACGAAGTTGTAATAGCAGTGAAGTTGTTGAAATGCGGTAAGGATGCAATCACTGACACACATCCGGCAGAAGTTTTGTAAACATGGCTTAGATGCAGTAACTTATTTCCTAACTGCCATTTACAACACGTCTGACACACAGGCAAGTGGCCCATGCCGTGGATCAGGTCACCAATGGTCACCATCCTCAAGACAGACATTTCCAGCACAATTAACCCAAAACAAGAGCGACTGCCTGCTTTCAAGCAAACAGGAACCAAAACAAAAAAAACCAAAAAAAACCCACGAAAAAGAATCAGAACGCGTATTTGATACAATCAGACAAGACAAGCGCAAACTTTCAGCCAACTGGCCTTTGTCAAGCGTAAACGTAATATCACAAACGAATAAACACCAAATACAAAAAAAAAAATAGGAGAAAAAGACTGAAACTTCCCCGCTGTTTCATCTAGTGGGAGAAAAAGTCTTAAGCATAACCAGAACTACTGCACTATCAGTTTGATTAACCATGACAGTTAACTAATGCTCAAAATTATTCTGAATAAATAACAGCCACAAGCAGATATCATTACTGCTGAAGAACAGACCGGATTCAGCGAAGTCAGAAGTATCATTCAACAGATCTTTAATAATCTGCGTACCCATTAAAAAAAAAACTTTAAAAAACCGCCCCAACACAGAGCGAGTCTTTATAAACTTAAAAAAAAAATGTTTGACAGAATATGACCGAAAGCATTGTTGGCCCCATTGATGGAATTTATTATCGTGGAAACATTAATCACGCCCCCACCCAGCACTGAAAGCAGCAATTCGGTACTTTCACATGATGCTGGTAGTGAGAGGTTCCATTCTTTGGTTGGAGTTCTTCAAGGCTTCCTTCTGTCCCCCACGCTTTTCAACATGTCCCTGGAGCGCATCACGACTTACGCACTTGAAGATCATGTAAGAACAGTCAACTTTGGAGGAAGAAGCATCACGAAATTTCGCTTCACAGATGACATTGATGATCTGACAGGCAGTGGGCAAGAACTCGCTAAGCTTGCTATAAACAATTAAATGAAACATCAACGCCAAAAAGATCTAGTTGATGGCCGGCCACAACATCACCATCACTACTGATATAACTGTCCATGGACTGAAGCAAGGAACTGTTCAATTAGTCGCTTACCTGGGATCCGTCAGCAGCAGTGAGGGATCCAGACCAAAACTTTTCTCAACGGCAGCAAAGACAATATCAGCATTGTCCAGGCTGACACCTGAAATCAGTCTGCCATAGTGTTGATACCAAAGATATACACTACCAGTCTGCCATAGTATCGATACACGCTACAAGCTACCAGTGTACCATAGTATTGATATAAAAGGTATACGCTACCTGTCTGCCATAGTATCGGTACAAACGCTACACTCTACCAGTGTACCATAGTATCGATAAAAAAGATATGTACCCTACCAGTCTGCCATAGTATGGGTACAACGGTATATACACTACCAGTGTACCATACTATCGGTACAAACGGTATATACGCTACCAGTGTACCATACTATCGGTACAAACGGTCTATACGCTACCAGTCTGTCCATAGTATCGGTACAAACGTTATACGCTACCAGTGTACCATAGTATCAGTACAAAAGATGTATACTACCAGTCTGCCATAGTATTGGTACAAACGCTACACGCTACCAGTCTGCCATGGTATCGGTACAAACGCTACACGCTACCAGCCTGCCATAGTATTGGTACAAACGCTACACGCTACCAGCCTGCCATAGTATTGGTACAAACGCTACACGCTACCAGTCTGCCATGGTATCGTACAAACGCTACACGCTACCAGTCTGCCATAGTATTGGTACAAACGCTACACGCTACCAGCCTGCCATAGTATTGGTACAAACGCTACACGCTACCAGCCTGCCATAGTATCGGTACAAACGCTACACGCTACCAGCCTGCCATAGTATTGGTACAAACGCTACACGCTACCAGTCTGCCATAGTATCGGTACAAACGCTACACGCTACCAGTCTGCCATAGTATCGGTACAGACGCTACACGCTACCAGTCTTCCATAGTATCGGTACAGACGCTACACGCTACCATAGTATGGGTAGGAAAGGGGAGAAGGCTGGGGCTGTTTTCCTCCTTGAAATCTCAGATACATACCGTCACATGTGGTACTGATTGCATTGAAGCCTTGGCAACGCCAAGTCCCATTATCACCAACTATTGCTGTACAGGATTGTCTCCCCTGCAATCTCCTGGCGTTGCTGAGCTCTCACTCAAGGTCAGGTCACTCTGAGTGAGAGACTTTGGATACTGAGAGTTGTCTTACCTGCATCATCTTTTGAACTTGCGGCATGTTTGTGTAGGAGTGGACGGGGTTCAGTGTTTTTTTGGTTTTATACATTGCGGTAGCTTTTGCTGCTAATGCATCTTTGGCAACAGCACAATTGGCTTCGTTGTTTTTGTTGTTTGTTTGTTTTGTTTGCTTGTTTGATATATCAATTTTCTATCATGATGCACTTATTTTTGCATCCATGTTATTCATTTCTTTGTTCGTTTTTTTTCACTTCTGTGGTCTATGCTGGATTGCTGTTGCTGTTGAATCTTTGGCAAGACTAAAGTTTGATTATTTTTTTCACTGTAGTGCCATGGACAGCAAAGAAAACAAACGAGACAGTCTTGATGGAGGCAGACACAAGTAGATCATTCATAAGGAAGATTAGGAAAAGACAAGCAACATTCATAGGCCATTTTATGAGGAAAGGGGGATTTGGAGCACCTGGTCACAACGGGAAAGCTGGAGGGAAAGAGAGCACCAGGTAGACCCAGGGAGAGAATGCTGGACGGACTTGCACAGTGGCTGTGGATGAGGAGGGTGGGGGAGATGCTAGGGGCAACGAGAGATAGAGATGGATGGAAGTCCATGGTCGCCAACACCATGCGGCAGGGCACCTGATGATGATGATGATGATAGTGCCAATGTCGTAGCATGATACACACTCGGGCATGCGCTACACTTCAAGAGTATCAGTTGTTTTTTTCAGATTCTTCAGGATTCAAAAATGTGTAAAATTATTTAAACATGTTTAAATTATATCCAGCCTGTACTACAAGTCATATTATGACGCACAACGAAGCATCCATGTATGTCGTAATGTTAATTTTCTTACCCAGTGGGGAGGGGGGAGGGCATCAGACACACATACACACAAAATTCAAGATCAAAGGTCTCATACTAATAGGTAAAGAGTGTATTCTTGTCTGTGCTCTTCTCGAATTGTCGCTGTGTTTATGATGTAAAGGCCACGTTCTAAGGAACGGGGTGGAAAGATGTTTTGCTGGAAGTTTCTTGTTCTGTTCGTCTCTCTCTGTTTTTTCCTTGCCTACTACAGTGGCGGTGATGAGGACCAAAGTGTGGCACTTGTGTCTGTTAGTTAGGACATGATATGTATAGTCACACAGACAGGCATCAGTGTACGTGTGGTCTTTGTTGACTTCCATATCCATTCCTTTTTTTATATTTTTTCAGAGTAACGTCACTATACCTCGGAATAAAGTTGAAATTGTTGGATAATAATTATTATATTCATGTGGTTGTAGTTTGCTCCAACTTGTAGATCATTGACCAACGTGGCTTCTTCTCCTCCTCTTCTTCTTCTTCGTATTGTTGTTGTTGTTGTTGTTGTTATCATCATCATCATAATTATTATTGTAATTATTATTATTATTGTTATTATTAAGTCTCTTAGGCTTTATTTCAGTCCTACGTATTTTTCTTATTGTATATTTCTTTGCCGATAATATTTTTATTTTGTCAATTAATTAGTTATCATATTCCGCTTTTTTTCTCTCTAATAATACAAGTTTACCAAAAACTTTAATTGAAGCTTGCTGAATGAGACAATCAAGTTATTTAGCTTTTATGCTGGAGAATCCCTTGGCAAAGTGAATTGATGATATCACAGAATGCGACAGAGCTAGTTGTTTGTCTTTGTCCATGTCTGTGATCACATCACAGTATGGCAGAGCTTGCTTGTCTGTCCTTGTCCAAGTATATAATGATATTACAGTATGACAGAGCTAGTTGTCTTTCCTTATCTATGTCTATGATCATACTACAGTGTGACAGAGCGAGTTGCCTCTCTCCATATCCATGTCTCAGGTTAATAAGTTCAAATACCTGGGAACGGTCATTTCATCAGACGGCAGAAGCATTTCGGAAATAGCTGGCAGAATCGGCCAAGCCAAAACAGCATTCAAGAAGATGACAAGCATTCTTACCAACAAATGCCTATCAATTAACATCAGAAAGAGAGTCCTTGAATGTTATATAGAACCAATACTCTTGTATGGATGCGAGGCGTGGACAGTCAGCAAGCAAAGCCAGAGCAGGATCGAGGCAGCCGAGATGTGGTTTCTCAGAAGAATGTTGAGAGTTCCATGGACAGCAAAGAAAACAAACGAGACAGTCTTAAATTGATCACTCATAAGGAAGATTAGGAAAAGACAAGCAACATTTATAGGCCATTTTATGAGGAAGGGGGATTTGGAGCACCTGGTCACAACGGGAAAGCTGGAGGGAAAGAGAGCACCAGGTAGACCCAGGGAGAGAATGCTGGACGGACTTGCAGAGTGGCTGGGGATGAGAGGGTGGGGGAAATGCTGGGGCAACGAGAGATAGAGATGGTTGGAGGTCCATGGTCGCCAACGCCATGCGGCAGGGCACCTGATGATGATGATGATGATATCCATGTCTATGATCAAATCACAGTGTGACAGAGTGAGTTGCCTCTCTCTATATTTGTGTCTATGATCACAGAGTGCGATAGAGCAAGTTGCCTGTCTCACCGTCGATGTATGTAAGTATAACTATCATAGAGTGCCACAGAACGAGTCCTCTCTACCTATCCATGTCTATGTATCATATTAAGGAGTACGACAGGGAGAGTTGCCTGTCTCAGTATCTGTGTCTTTGATCATATCACAAAGTGCGACAGAACGACTTGTCTGTCTGTCTCTCTATTCATGCCTATGATCAGGCTGATGACGACTTAAGTGCCCACAGTTGTGTCTATTTGTGATGTCTGTAGTGCGGGTTATTTCCCTTCGAGTGCTGCTTCCTAGTTACTGCCCCTGGTTTCATCTCGGTACGGTTTCAATTTTGCGGGGAAAGTTCTGACGAGGAGATAAACTTACAGGCAAAATATATCTGAAAGAAAGCCAGAGAGGAGAGAGGTACAGAGAGAGAGGAGAGAGAGAGAAGAGAGAGAGAGGAGAGAGAGAGAGAGAGAGAGAGAAGAGAGAGAGAGAGAGAGAGAGAAGAGAGAGAGAGGAGGGAGATGGTGTGGTGTTGAGGAAAAAGTAGTTTTCCGTACGCACATGTGCTGTGTGTCAGGTATGTGAGTATGCGGTTTCTCTCTCTCTCTCTTCTTCTCTCTCTCTCTCTCTCTCTCTCTCCTCTCTCTCGTCACTCTCTCTGCTCTCTCTCTCTCTCTCTCTCTCTCTCTTTTTCTCTCTCACTCTCTCTCTCTCTCTCACTCTCTCTTCCTCTCTCTCTGCTCTCTCTTCTCTCTCTTCTCTCTCCTCTCTCTCTCTCTCTCTCTTCTCTCTCTCTCTCTCCCTCTCTCTGTCTCTCTTTCTCTCTCTCTCTTCTTCTCTCTCTTTCTCTCTCTTTCTCTCTCACTTTCTCTCTCCTCTCTCTCTCACTCTCTCTCTCTCTCTCTCTCTCTCTCTCTCTCTCTCACTCTCTCTCTCTCTCCTCTTCTCTCTCTCTCTCTCTCTCTTTTTCTCTCACTCTCTCTCTACTCTCTCTGTCGTTCTCGCCCTCTTCTCTTCTCTCTCTCCTCCTCTCTCTCTCTCTCTTCTTCTTCTCCTCTCTGTCTCTCTCTCTCTCTCTCTCTCTCTTCTCTCTCATCTCTTCCTCTCTTTCTCTCTCTTCTCTCTCTCTCTCTCTCTCTCTCTCATCTCTCTCTCCTCTCTCTCTCTCTCTCTCTCTCTCTCTCTCTCTCTCTCTTCTTCAGTTCATTTTAATTGTAGAATTCATGTATGTGCCAAAGAAAAGATTGCCAAGAAAAACATGATATGCTGTTCGACTTGGATGCTACGGAGGAAACTAGCTGTGTTTCAAAGGTGACAATTAAAGTCTCTGAACTGCGATATTGATATTTGTGGTGACTCAGAGCGGGGGGAGGGGGGATATAATGCATTTGTTCGGACATTTCTTAAATAGACTGTTTCAGTTTCAGTTTCAGTTTCTCAAGATGACATCTCCGCGCTCGGAATGAATTCCATATGCACTTACGTTATAGGTGCCATGCGATGGAGAAGATCCAGAATGATCACGGCACAAGCCTTAAGCCTGCACATAAACCCACGAGCAGGCCAAATCCTGAGGTCCTACCTGGATACTTCCATAACCATAGGGTCGTAAGGGAGTGAGGTAGCAGAGACCTCAACTTTTCCCGGGGGCCAGCACCACGAGGGCGGCGCCCATCTCTTCCCCCTTGCTTCAAATTCATATTCATATTCACTTTTTCTTAGCAAGGTTTCAGAAAGGCAAGAAGGCTAACTGGTCTTCAAGTGGTGGGACCTGGGAAATTAACCTATCTCTCCAAAGTTTTATATCAAAGCAGCCGGACAATGCCTTGCTCTTCACGATTTTCAACTGCCGTGGGATCTTTATCGTGCGCAGCCGGTAGGCACACGGATCCAAGTCGTTTTTCGTCCCCTTCTGAAGGACTAGACGTTCAGTTAGATTTTCCGGTCAAGCTGAGGAGAAAAGTCGAGGCCTCGACGGGGAGCGAACCTTGGAATCTCGAGTTTAGTTATTGGCAGGCGACCGTCTGAACCATTCTGCCACTCTTCTCCCTGAAATAAACTGACGGATTGTATGTGAGAGCTATGGAATGCTTGTGTTCAAAACAGTAATAGATTGGATTTTTATAGGCAGTTTAAATCCATCACATTGCATTCCCGCGTACTTATCAATTTAAATGGATAAACATCTAAAGTACATTATGATAAGATAAAGACGTTGGATATTTGGATATGAATGTTATTACATTCGACAGACACATGATAACTTTAAGTGGTTTGTGCTTATGTAAGAAAACAAGAGAAAATGACATATCTTGTATTTTGTTGTCCATAGCTAAGCAATTACAGTCTTCATTAATTGATTCTGCAAATAAAAACAAATTACCTATTTAGTCTGGCTTGCTTATGGCATCACATTTAGTGACTGGTCAGTCCCCTTTTAAGAATAAGAAAATCTTCCTCATGTTAGAACTAGGTAACCCTTACCCTCATCAATCACGTGAACAAGACCTGTCAACAATCTTGTCTGATCAATCACGTAAACAAGACCTGTCACCAATCCTGTCTCATCAATCACGTGAACAAGACCTGTCAACAATCTTGTCTGATCAATCACGTAAACAAGACTGTCACCAATCCTGTCACATCAATCACGTGAACAAGACCTGTCAACAATCTTGTCTGATCAATCACGTAAACAAGATCTGTCACCAATCCTGTCACATCAATCACGTGAACAAGACCTGTCAACAATCTTGTCTGATCAATCACGTAAACAAGACCTGTCACCAATCCTGTCACATCAATCACGTAACAAGACCTGTCAACAATCTTGTCTCATCCATCACGTAAACAAGACCTGTCACCAATCCTGTCTATCAATGACGTAAACAAGACCTGTCACCAATCTTGTTTCATCCATCACGTAAACAAGACCTGTCACCAATCTGTCTGATCAATACGTAAACAAGACCTGTCACCAATCTTGTCTCATCATGACGTAAACAAGACCTGTCACCAATCTTGTCTCATCAATGACGTAAGCAAGACCTGTCACCAATCCTGTCTCATCATGACGTAAACAAGACCTGTCACCAATCTTGTCTCATCAATGACGTAAACAAGACCTGTCACCAATCTTGTCTCATCAATGACGTAAACAAGACCTGTCACCAATCTTGTCTCATCAATCACGTAAACAAGACCTGTCACCAATCTTGTCTCATCAATGACGTAAGCAAGACCTGTCACCAATCTTGTCTCATCCATCACGTGAACAAGACCTGTCACCAATCTTGTCTCATCAATGACGTAAGCAAGACCTGTCACCAATCTGTCTCATCCATCACGTAAACAAGACCTGTCACCAATCTTGTCTCATCAATCACGTAAGCAAGACCTGTCACCAATCTTGTCTCATCATCAGTAAACAAGACCTGTCACCAATCTTGTCTCATCAATCACGTAAGCAAGACCTGTCACCATCTTGTCTCATCAATCACGTAAACAAGACCGTCACCATCTTGTCTCATCAATGACGTAAACAAGACCTGTCACATCCCTTGTCTCATCAATGACGCAAACAAGACCGTCACCACCTGTCTCGTCAATCACGTAAACAAGACCTGTCACCAATCTTGTCTCATCAATGACGTAAACAAGACCTGTCACCAATCTTGTCTCGTCAATCACGTAAACAGACCTGTCACCAATCTTTCTCTCACATCACGTGAACAAGACCTGTCACAATCTGGGCCGTCAATCACATAAACAAGTCCTGTCACCAATCTTGTCTCACCAATCACGTAAACAAGACCTGTCAACAATCTTGTCTCATCAATCACGTAAACAAGACCTGTCAACAATCTTGTCTCATCAATAACGTAAACAAGACCTGTCAACAATTGTCTTATCATCACGTAAACAAGACCTGTCACCAGCCTTGTCTCATCATAACGCAAACAAGACCCTGATGTCTTGAAAGTCACTTTAACAAGACCTGTCACCTGTCTTGTCGGCTTGACACTGTGACAAGCCCTTGCACAAATTTCTTACTTGTATGGACAACTATACCAGTGCCCATTACAGATCTCTTACTTGTGGACAACTATTACCGGTGCTGTTACAGATCTTTACTTGTGGACAACTATTACCAGTGCCATTACAGATTTGTTACTTGTTGACAACTATTACCGGTGCCTTGTTACAGATCATCTTACTTGTGGACAAATATTACCGGTGTCCATAACAGATCTCTTACTTGTGGACAACTATTACCGGTGCTGTTACAGATCATCTTACTGGTGGACAACTATTACCGGTGTCCATAACAGATCTCTTACTTGTGGACAACTATTACCGGTGACTGTTACAGATCTGTTACTTGTGGACAACTATTACCGGTGCCTGTTACAGACCTCTTACTTGTGGACAACTATTACCGGTGCCTGTTACAGACCTCTTACTTGTGGACAACTATTACCAGTGTCCATTACAGACCTGTTACTTGTGGACAACTATTACCGGTACCCGTTACAGATCTCTTACTTGTGGACAACTATTACCGGTGCCTGTTACAGATCTGTTACTTGTGAACAACTATTACCGGCGCCTGTTACAGGTCTCTTACTTGTGGACAACTATTACCGGTGCCTGTTACAGATCTGTTATTGTGGACAAGTATTACCGGTGCTTATTACTTATCTCTTACTTGTGGACAACTATTACCAGTGCCCATTACATACCTCTTACTTGTGGACAACTATTACCGGTGCCCATTACATATCTCTTACTTATGGACAACTATTACCGGTGTCCATTACAGACCTCTTACTTGTGGACAACTATTACTGGTGTCCATTACAGACCTCTTACTTGTGGACAACTATTACTGGTGTCCATTACAGACCTCTTATTTGTGGACAACCAGTGCCCATTACAGACCTCTTACTTGTGGACAACTATTACTGGTGTCCACTACAGACCTCTTACTTGTGGACAACCAGTGCCTGATGCATAAATCTGCGTACATTTTATGTGATGATCACAATTACTGGTGCCCCCAAATCCCTAACTTTTTCTGCATCAGTGATTATGATTGGTAGCCAGAAATACGATTGAGCCAATCAGAGCGGGGAGAGTGACAGCGGTATAAGAGGGCGAGCGATGGACTGTGCAGA